>PVIH01007542.1:0-99395 GCA_004025045.1 Sigmodon hispidus
TGGAGTCTCCCATGATAAGGTGTTCTTCGCTAAACTGCAGGCCTTGCAAAAAACGGGATGTCCTTGGCCCATCATACAATGTATGTTTAGATAGGGCTTCTAAAACAGTAATCAGTCAGCTGCAGAATCATGGGACCAAAGAGATCCTGCCCACCCCGACTTCCTCTGATAATTTTTCACTCTCCTCTTCGGTTAACTCCCCTCTCTCTGCTCCCCCTCCCCTTCTAAAGCACTGCTTAAAAAGCCTCAGCATTCATTCAATAAACGAAGCCTTGACGTGACTGAGACTGACTCTTCTCGTTCTTTATGCACTTGGCTTCCTCTCTCTCTCTCCCCATTTGCTTCACAGGTGGGCCCCCCTCGAAACCCTCGAATAACTGGACCTGCTGGACAGGGACAATATTAAATAAGACTAGATGAAGAACTTAATTTTTTATTTAAAAAAACAAAAGATTTCTTTTATATATATTTGTGTTTTGCCTGTAAGTATGTGTGCCCGGTGTCCACAGAGCCTGAGGGTAGTGTGTTGGATTCCTGGGAACTGTAATTAAGGATGGTTGTGAGGTGTTGGGAACTAAACCCTGGTCCTCTGCAAAAGTGGGAAGCGCTTTCAACTATGGAACCATCTTTCTAGCCCCAGAACCTATTTCTTTTACTTTAATCCTTTTCCTCTCTTCTCCAGAACCCTGGAGCTTTCATTGCTCACAACGAGCAAAGCTACAATCCATTTAGGTCTGTGAAACCACTAAAGAGTACTTTAATGATATATCAATTTCAAGTATGTTCATTCTTTCACATACAAGATCTAAGATTTTCAGAACAAGCAATCAGAGTGAAACTACCATTTCCTGAAGAGTAACTATTTTATAGTTTCATTATCATCAAAGGTACTTTAAAACAGGGTACAGATAATTTTCATATCATCTGTAATCAACTGTTTCAAGTACAAGGAAAAGGGGCTTTAGAGCTTGTAGGTAGACATGGTAAGTTCAAATCCTATGAACAGGTTATTTGAGATCTTAAATATAGTCCGAAGTTTCTGGCCTGGCCTACCTCTGAGGTCTGGACCCACAGTTCCAAATAATCACACAAGACTTATATATATTACAGGCTTTTTGGCCTATGGATCAGGCATATTACCTGCTAATTCTTACTCTTAAACTAATCCATGATTCTTATCTTGTTCAGCCATGTGGCTTGGTACCTTTTCTCAGAGCAGCATTCTTTCCTCTGCATCTGCCAGCATATCTGCTCTGCTCTTCCTCTTCCCTGAGTTTTCTTAGTCTGGTAGCCCCACCCACACTTTCTGTCTGCCTTCTTGCCAATCATCATTTTATTAAACCATAGGAGGGACAAATATTTACAAAGTACAAGAGCACAATCCCACAGCACTTAAATCTTAGTTTGCTATCTGTGGAATGTGAAGAGAAACCATAATGACACCTACAGAATTACTAATTACAATAGTCTAGAGTTACTGATGTAGAGTTATAAGTATGAAACTAACATAACTGAAGTCAAGGATTTCTCTAGATATTTTTATTTCATTTAAATGCTTGTTAATACCATTTAGCATTGGTATCCTTGGCCATACCTTTTTCAAAAACTTCTTTTCTCATACATTACATTCCAATCAAAGTATCCCCACCCTGCACTCCTCCCAGTGTACTCCTATCTCCTCTCTCTCCCAGATCTATTCCTCCTCCATTCCCTTCAGAAAGGAGCAGGTCTCCCAGGAATATCAACTGAACACACCCTTGGCTGTATCTTAATAATCTTTCTTACTAACCAAGTGTTGCCAACAAAAATACTAGTCCTCATGTGCATTTTTAATATTTAGCATAAATGATGCTATTAAAATACTCCATTTTGCTTATGAGAAACCTGAAGCAAAGAAACTTCTATTTGCAACAGGTGATTAACAAAGTGATCCACATCTGACCAAGATACAGAGAGTAAGAGACCACAGTACTGTGAAACTATGTTCTTGTACACTGTCAATATTTGTCATTCTAAATATTGGTTTAATAAAATGCTAATTGGTCAAAGTAGCTAGACAGGAAGTAGAGGCAGGGCAACTAGATTAGGAGGATTCTGAGAAACCGAAGAGAGAGCAGAGAAGAGAGTGAGACACAAAGGAAGTGGGATGAGAATGCTGCACTGAGCAAAAAGATACCAAGCCATGTGGCTAAAAATAAATAGAAATATGGGTTACCTTAAAGTATAAGAGTTAGCAAAATAAGTCTGTGCCATAGACCAAACAGCATGTAATTAATATAAGCCTCTGAGTAATCATTTGAAACTAATGGACTGCAGGTCCCGACTTCAGACTACACTGCAGAATGTTTAGTTCTAAAGGAAACATATATAACATATTTCCTAAGATTCAGGGATCATTGCAGTAGATGGATAGAAAAGAATAAGAGTCAAAGGTATTAGATGACTAAAAGGAAACATTATCTTCTGCACACAGCAAAGCAACTACACATATAATTCACAAGTGGTCACAACAGCACATACAAAACCTGTGCAAGTCCAAGCCAGAACAAATCCCAGAATGGAAAGGAGAGTTGGACATACAATCCCACCCATAGCTATAGAGTTATTTGGTAATTGTTAGGGACTGATGAGGGAGAAATACTTTTCTCTAAAAGTGTACCCCTAGTAAGTTGACCATGTCACAGTAGAATACCATTCATCTAAGAATATTTGGCCAACACAAATTGGTCTTTGTAGTGTGAATTCTAACTGGTTTTAATAATAAAAACCCAGAGCCAGATTTCAGGGTAAATGCTGAAATATCAGAGACAAAGGAGCAAGTCATAGCCACCTCTTACCTCTATGACTTCTCTGACCAAAGCGGGGTGAACTCTTATTTCCTCCCCACCTTATCACTTCCTATTTCTGGAATTAAAGATGTGTGCCATCACCATCTGACCTCTGTGGTTATCTAGAAGCTCGCTCTGCCCTCTGCTACTTGTTAGAACACAAACAAAGTATCAGCACAGGTCTTGAAGGACAGGTCTTGTGTTTAATGACACAGGGTTGAGTGCAGAGGGAATTGAGCTGATCTGGGAAGAGTTGAACTATAAATATGATCTGGAAGAGAAGATGTAAATGTGATCAAAATATGTTGTATGGAACCCTCAAAAAAAATTTTAAGGAGCTCTTTGAACACAAGTATCCTGCATTGGTGGGCAATTCTAACAAGGAATTATGAAATGAAATTTCAGTACCAGGCATGGGCCACCACCTATGAGTTAGTTACTGGTAAGAGAGGCCCTAGAGGCCTCCAAAACAATACAAGCTATTGTCACTGCTCTTGGTTGCCAACCATTCTTCGATAGAAGACTTTATTAGGGACAATATTAAACACATTGGTTATAAAACACAGAGAAATTGATCTAAAAATTCCTTTTTACTGGCTAGTTTTCATATTGCGGGTGCTATGGAGCAAAGTGGTATTACTCAGCAGTGAACACTGAATGCTACTGACCTGCTGGGCAATATGTGTTCGTGGGTACAAAAGTGAAATAAAGACTACGGAGATAACCAACCAACTGCTTTCTGATTAGATCTGAGCCCATTTAACCAGGCCTCATGGTTAGTACTATAAACCTGGTGAAAAGCTCATGTCTCAGTAGCTCAGTCTCTAGCTGGGAACCTACCACTTTTGTTTTCCAAAAAAAAAAAAAAAAAAAGGTTATCAAACCACTTTTAAAATATTTGTACTTATGCTTTGCTCTAAAAAAGGTTGCTTTTTAAGCCAGCTGTTTGATATACACCTTTAATTCCAGGACTCAGGAGGCAAAGACAGGTAAATCCTTGAGTTTGAGGCCAACCTGATCTACAGGATAGAATAGCCAGAGTTACACATATAAACCCTGTCTCAAGAGAAGGGAAAAATTGTCTTTTTGTAGTGGGCAGCAGTTAATGCAGAAATTCGTAACTGGCGAAGTGCTGAGAATAAGTGGCTGTTGAATACTCTGTCATATAAGAAATGTCTATGTCATCCCTTTCAAAGCTCAGAGAACATTATAGAAGAAAGGGTAGAAAGAATGCCCTTTTGGGGGAGGGGATAGGGGGTTGGGGGTGGGGAGGCTGACTGGGAGGGATTGGAAGGAAGGGAGGGGGAGCAAGGGGATACATGGATAAAAAAGATTTTATTTTATAAAGAAAAAAAAAAGAATGTAAAAGCCAGAGTGGAATATTACAGAACACTATCTTCTAGACATTATCACAGCATTCTTAAACTCATAGCAGCTGTAATTATTTGCATAAGACTAGGCCTGTCAACATTTTGTCTTAGGCTGGAGAGGGACCTGTAAGTTCCTACTCCTCCCTGAGGACCTACAGGCACATAATGGTGGTAGAGCAAAAGACCTTTTTTTTCAAGGCAAGATTTGTGTGTTGCCCTGGATGTCCTGGAACTTTGCAAACCACACTAACCTGAAACTCACAGAGCTCTGCCCGTCAGGATCAAAGGCATATACCACCACTATCAAGCTGAGACTTTTTTTTAGTACTATAAAAGCTGGTCGGGGCTGGAGAGATGGCTCAGCGGTTGGGAGTACCGTCTGCTCTTCCAGAGGACCTGGGTTCGATTCCTAGCACCAACATGGCAGCTAACAACTGTCTGTAGTTCCAGTTCCAGGCAAACACCAAGGCAAATAAATAAATAAATAAAGTTAAAAAAAAAAAAAAAAAAGCTGGTAAGGTGCCCATGCTTCTATAAATAACCTCGTATCTATGTTCTTATAATCAATTCTAATAAAACTCATCAGGTTAACAAAAACAAAAATGATGAAAAATAGGGAGACTAACTTGGAAAGGATGGTTGGTAGTTTGAATGTAATTGGCCCCCATAAGCTCATAGGGAGTGGCACTATTAGGAGGGGTGGCCTTATTGGACAAAGAAGGCAACTGTGGGGGTGGGCTTTGAGGTTTCCTATGTTCAAGCTATGCCTAGCTCAGACCCACTTCCTGTTGTCTGTGAGTCAAGACGTAAGAACTCTTCAGTTCTTTCTCTATTACCATGCCTGCTTGTATGCGGCCTTGTTTCCTGCCATGATGATAATGGACTAAACCTCTGAACTATAATCAAGCCACCTCAATTAAATGTTTTCCTTTATAAGAATTGCCACGGTCATGGTATCTCCTCACAGCAATAGAAATCCCGAGACAGATGGGAATCAGTGGATGAAGGAGGGAGATACAGGATTTTGAGGGGGGAAAGAGGGTTGAATAGTAAGTGAACACAGCATTGGAGGAATAAGGCCAACAAACATATTATTATTGGAACAAAGTGAGAAAAAGAAAACACCAAGATATTCCATGGAAAGATCACTAGGAAGGAGAAACTAAGAAGAGATAAAAACACCAAAAACAGACACAAAGGATAGTCTAACAGAGAAATAAGGAGATATTAGCAGACACTGAGAAGTGATAAAAAAGGAACAGATACAGAGGACTGTGGGGTATGAATACTATGTCTCCCCAAAATTAGTTTAAAATATAAATCCCTGATGGGATGTGATATTAAGGAGGTCTGGACTTTAAAATATTCTTTGGTCATGGGAAGGGGGCTGTCATAAATAGAAACAGCACTCATACAGAAACAATTTCAGAGTATTCTTACCCTCTTTTCTACACAAGAGATTATGGAAAGTCAACAGTATATAATCTTGAAGAGAACCTGAGAAAAATTCAGAATGTCAGTACTCTATCCTGGCCTTCTAGTCTATAGTGTTTTGTTACTCTGCCTGAAAAAAGACACATACAGAGAAACTTAAACATTATTTTGTTAGGATCAAACAAGATGACTCAGTTGGTGTAAGTACCTGCTGTTCATCCCCAGAATCCACATGATAGGAGAGCTAAAACTTGTCATCAGACTGCCACACAAGAAAATAAAATGTAACAAATTTTAAAAATTTTGTTGATATTGGGTAATGAATCTTTATGAATAGATGTAGGGAAAAAACATAAGCAAGAGACTAATGAAGCATCAATCCAAAAAAGATTGGCAGAACATTTATAAAACAGTATAAATCAAGACAAGCAAGTTAGAGTTTTTTTAAAAAAAAATACTGCAGAATAAATGGACAATGGAGCAATGTGAAGATAAATCAAGAGGTTTCAGACACTGTAACGTAGTAGAACATTACCAGATACAAAGAAAATCTCAGTAGATGTACTAAAAGAATTAAGAGCATTGTTATGTAATGCTAATCTGTCAACTTTAGCAAACTTTTGTTAAGCTTCATAGTAGCCTAAATACAAAAAAAGTACTCATGATCACATTTATAGTTGTTCTTAGATTTCAAGGGTCTTCATCATCTTCATTTCTATGACTTAGAGGTATGTTACCACTTAAGCTATTCAAACTAAATGACAGATTTATTTTCCCCATCACCATATCCAACTACTATTCTGCATAAAGCAAACAAGGTGACTTTTTAAAATTTGATTATCTTTGGTGGTTTCCCTCTGTACTTAGGATATAATCCAAACATCTAACCCAGAAACTAACTTATAAAGAAAGCCCTGAATGCTATGCACCTCTCCCTCATCTCCATCTACCTTCATCTCCAGCTATTTTGCATATTATTTGCTATTACTTCTGCCAAGGTAGGGTTCTTTTAATTCTTCAATTTACCAAGACCCCAAATCACCCTGCAGAGTTTTTCTGAGCTGTTACTGTTATTTCTTCACATTTCAGCTTTTATTTTTACTTTTTCAGTAAGGTAGGCTGTCACTCAAATTGATGGAAACTTAGTTCCTTACTGTTGTGAGATATTGCAGATTTAATAAAAATAGACTGTAATATCAGAGGACAAAATCACCCAGAGCCAAGCTGGAAAGGTCAGAGAGTGGTGACCCATGCCTTTAATCCAATGAGGAGGCAGAGATCTGTCTGAATGCCTGTGAGTTCAAGGCCTAACAGCTAGGGAGTGGTAGCTCACGTCTTTAATCTTAGCTCTAGGACAGCTGAAAGTAAAAACAGAAAGGAAAAGTAGTAAAATTCAAAGTAAAAGTAGAAAGTAAAAATAGCTGGACAGAAAAAGAAATAAAAGGCAGGAAAAAGAAAAGTTCAAACATTCTATCTGAGGACCTGTGAAGACAGGACTTACCCTGTTCAGCCTGAGGAGCTCGCTGGGTGAGAACTGGCAGTGGTTTGATCCCTGTCTCTCTGATATTCCAGTCTTTCCCCAATATCTGGCTCTGAATTTTTATTACAATATTAAATAGAATTCATGCAATATTAAGTATTCTGTAAGCTTTCTTCACAGTACTTTCACAATTTAGAATTATGTGTAGAGTTATTTGTTCAGGATCTACCTTCCCTAATAGGCTATTTGTGGAAACTAAAAGGGCAAGTACTTAGTTGTGGGTATATATTACATATATAATAAAACTTGAATACTGGAGAGAGCACACAGTCAAATCCTAGGCAGACAGCTCAGGAAATTCTTGATCCTTGAGTACAAAGATAAACAGCTGAGAGTCAATAACACACACCTTTAATTCCAGCACAGGGAAAGCTGAGTGGTGACCAACACCCTTAATCCAATAACTCCAGAGACAGAATTTCTTCTGTTTCTGTGAGTTCAAGGCTACACACCTTTAATCCTAACCTGGCAGAAGCAGAAGGGACTGACAGAAGAGACCAGGAGCTAGGCTGAGGAAGTTGCAAGACAGCTGGGTGAGAATTGACTGTGGTGCTTTTTCTCTCTGCTATTTCAGCCTTCCTCCATTATCTGACTCTGAGTCTAATTTAATACAACCTGAATTCTGTTCCTACACTTAGTATTTTATAAACCTCTGTATAACTTTGTAACTTGTATAAATACTCTTTCATCAGATTACAAAGTGTTAAAAAAAAAAAAAAAGGATAAACAATCTAAATAAAGCACAATCTCCAAAAGGTTGAAAATTCTTGATGACTAGGTACAATACTGTAAAACCTAGCAATCAAAAGAGATGAACACCTATTATTGTAGTAGATGCTAAAGGCACACTTGTAAATAAGACAACAGACCAGAACAGGCATATTCATGTTTTTTCAGAAAGTAAAAATCTCAAATAAATCCAATTCTTTAAAAAAAAAAAAAAAAAAAAAAAGTAATTATCAATAAAAAGTTCAACTGGTAGGAAAAACTTTCTCCACTTTGTTTTCAGTTGATTATTGGAATGTTGGTAGAAAGTGGCAACCTAAGGGAAGGGGGAAGCCCATTTTAGGCCCAAGGCATTTTGTCTTTATGGCTTAAGATGAAATGGCATTAGCCAACAATAGGTTATCTTGGCCAACCAAGTAAATGTCTTAGTGCTGCTAAACTAGTAACAATGTATTTCAAAATATGATGTTGAAGATTTAATTAACAAATACAGGTCCTTGCCCCCACTTTAGAGTAGGAGAAAGTACGTTAACAGGACTGCAGACTTAATTTGCTTTATACCATCAACTAAATATTTTCTCCTCTCTAGGTCTCACTTTCCCTGATTATACATGAGAGGTCTAACTAGATTCTCTATAAAGCTCCTAGTAGTTCCTAGGTCATATTTAACACCACCATCATATAAAGCAGTGGTTCTCAACCTTCCTAACGTTGAGACCCTTTAATACAATTCCTCATGTTGTAGCGACCCCCAACCACAAAATTACTTTTGCTGCTACTTTGTAACTGTAATTTTGCACTATTATGAATTATAATATAATTATTTGTGTTTTCCAATGGTCTTTCCAATGTGGCTCCTGTGAAAGGGTTGTTCTACCCCTAGGGGGAGTGTTGACACATAGGTTGAGAGCCACCAGTATGAGAAATGTCAAACAAAAATAGTTTCTGGCTAGACTGATGACAAGTAACCCAGGTGTTGTCTTAAAAAAACAAAACAAATACTCATGGAGTGGACCATAAGTCAAATCAGATATTTGTTGGTTAATTCCATAACTTTGTGCTACCATTGCTCTAGCATATTTTACAGACAGGAAGGGGACCAGACCACTGTAGATAAAAGAATTTGTAGCAAGATTTGTGTTTACATTTCTCCTTTGATAAGGTACAGAGTGCCTTCCTATAACAAAGATAGTAGCACATAGGGGTAAAGGCTCTATGTAGGCACAAGCACAACTTCTATAGGTTCAATAAATTGTGCACGTATTCTTTCAGCAATGGAGCCTTGCCATCAGTCTGTGGAGAGCAATCTATAGTCTTGGCAACAGCCTGGGTTGTTTGCAGGTTCCTATAGGACCCCTTTGGCCAACTACTCAATTAGATGTAAGATGTTCTCAGTACTGGAAGCTTCATTTGGTGACAAAAGATATCCAATTGAAACTCTGTCTCCCCCACTATATATGTACATAATTTAGAAAACTCCTACTGTATTAGGTTTTTATACTGACCATACCTAACACTGCTTAGGTGATAAATTGAGACTGAATAGCCCAGGGACCTAGGTTAAAACCTAATACTACCATTCTTCTAAAAGAACACAACAATAAAATGACTCCAAATGACATTTTGCTATACTCATAAATTAGTGTCTGGCTCATCAGAGAACCTTCCTCCTAAAGCAGAAACAAGTACAGAGACTCACAGCCAGACATGCTGTGAGTTAGAGACCTTGGAAAACTAAGACACAAAGCCCTCCCTCAAAGCTCAGGGAATCCTGAGGAAGAGGAGGGGGAAAGATCATAAAAGCCAAAGGGAATGGAGAATGCCAAGAAAAACAAAAACAAAAACAAAGCACTCAACAGGATCAACTCACCTATCAACTCATAGAAACTCAGGCAGCATGCACAGGATCCTAAATGGGGTCCTAAAGCTAAAAGGAGAAGTATGAATATCCTCATCCTTAATCCAGAAACTATCTCCAACTGATAACCACTTGCAAATGAAAATTTAGTTTTCTGTAAGGAAGTCTCACTGGGAAAACTATTAAGGATAGGCTGCATGCCCAGCAGTAGGTGTCAAAAGAAAATGAACTCTATGGCATCTTTAGAGGTTTCTTGTCTCATGTCTCGTCAGGGCTTTTTTTTTTAAAAAAAAAAAAAAAAAAAAATCTTATTATTTATACATACACATATATATCCCTACCCTACAGGTTTTTTGTGTATACATTATGGTTCCCAGTTGAATGTTTTTAATAAAATTTCTGAGTGTGCAATTAAGTGGGTCTTGGCATCTATATCTGTTTCTTGTGCCTTTCCTTGGGCTCTTTTCGTTCTGTTTGTTTGTTTGTTTTGTCCTATTCAATGTGATAATTTTGTTTTATCTTACTATATTATGTTACAATCTCTCAAAAGCTTGTTCTTTCTTAGTGAGAGACAGAAAGGGGGATGGGAAAGGAGGTGGGTAGGAACTGAAAAGAGTAGAGGGAAGGAAAACCGCAATCAAAATACATGAGAAAAACAAATAATTTTCAATAAAAGGGAAAAAAAATCTCATAATTAGGACTCTGAATTTTAAACAGGCTAGAGAAGTTTTGTCCTAACAAAGTTACCATCACTGAAATTCCGTTAATTCTTTATTGAATTATTTAAATACCTAAGATTAAATTTTAAAGAAATGAACACTAATACTCACTGATACCGATGTGTCCTCATTTCTTCTCTTCACACTGGAATCAAACAATACGTGTCTCCCTCGTCTTTCACAATCTTGGTATACAACCAGTCGAATCTGGCTTGCATCAAACTCTGGCAAGGGCCAACTTGGAAAAAAAAAAATCCACTTTAGTTACTTTAATAAATACTCTCCACTTATATTCTTATAACTAAAAGTCTTATCTAATAGACACAGAAGCTGCATTATTACTGAAGAACATAACCTGATCTTTATATAAAATGCTATTTTGATTCAAGGTGTTAAAAAGTTATATAGGTATAATTTTTAGATTAAAAGTAAAAGTACAAAAAAATTGACTACTATCAACATATAAGATATAGCCAATTTATATACAGTTAATTTAGTAAATATATGTAAGCACAAATTACTAATAAAAAGATGTTGATCTCATGGAGAGATGACATAAGATTAATACTTTAAGTTGTTTATTTCTGCAACAGAGAAGTATAAAAATAGAAACAGTTTTGCTGTAGCTCAAAAGAGAGATATACTGTGAATAAAACAGGCACACAAAAAGCTACAGCATTTTCATTTAAATAAAAGTTAAAACCTGGCAAGATTCAGTGTAGGAATGCCTAATTTTTAAAATTCTAGAAAAAGAAAGAAAAGAAAATGGCAGGTAGTACTCTAGCCACTGCTACCCTCTTTCAGTGTACTCAAAAATGAAGGGGAGGGAAAAGGGGAAGAGAAAGACAGGCAGGAAGAGGAGGGAAGCTGATGGCCCCAAAGTTTGGAGAGGGGTTACCTCAAGGAGCAAAGAAACACACAAGTGCATCAGGAAAGGACCACAGGTAGATCAGAGCACTTATTATGCATCATCAAGACAATGCTGGAGTACATTTTTCACTTCACAATACATATTTAGAAAAACATTTGTTTTAGGGACCTTGTGCATTAAGATTTAAAGATTGATGTTTCTGTAAGAAACAGATGAAAGTCTGACCCTACACATCAAGCTAAAGCAGATATCCGTCCTTAAGACAACACTGTCTTGCATTACACAGGACTGTACTTCAAAACTATGACAGGACAGACCAACGTAAGTTGAAAATCAAAAAGTGGCTTCACAAAACCAACAGAGAGAAACATTCTAAGGAAGGAGTACAATAGCAGTAACTAAAAAGTATTCACCAGCTTTGGAAACATCACTGGTGATCATAGCAAGGAAAGTTCTAAGGAGCAAAGAGAACAGAAGTCATATTGCATAGGAATTAATAGTGATGCGTATTTTGTTACTAAGAAAGGAAATAAGTGAACATGTTTATGCTCCAGATGCAGTTTGAAGTAGAGAGGAAATTACAAACCTTTGAGGAAGTGGTAGAGTGAATACTGTTTAAAGAACTACCTCAAGAACTGGCTTTGCTTAGCATCAAGTTCAGAACAAAAAGTAATGCTTGCATTAGACTAGAAAGAGAGGAGAGTTAAAAGGAGTTCGGCACTTGCTGAGAGGAAATTATGTTGATCAGGAACAGTAAGACTTCTGAGTAACACTGTAATCCTATACATGGTTAACAATTAAGAGAATGACTGACCATAAACTGCACAAGTGACTTTTTTTCTCTATAGAAGCTCTTGGAGTGCTTGAATTTGAATCAGGCAGAGACAAGGTAAAAACATTTGAAAGATAAATGGGCAAAAGGGAAAGGGGACCCTGAAGATGGAACAGAAAACTGCTAAAATACAGATAAAACACTGGAGTCTAAATTAGGAAAATAATGAGAATATGAAGTAGGCGAAATGAAGGCATAATAGTCAAAGTGCTAGAAAGGAGTGAGGAGGATCAGTATAAACACACCGCCAGAGAAGAAGAAAAAAACACAGTGTAGTGCTTACAAAAGTCAAGGAAGATGAAGCAGCAGAGCATGGGACCATGTTGCAGGAAGCCATTTGATGAGCTTGGTTCTCTTGCTAGAACAGCATCAGTGGAGAGAGGGGATAGTTAAGTAATAACAGACAGGAGGAACTGAGAATAAGGGCAGCAAGATTTAAGATTCTAAGCAATTTCCCTGTCAAAGAGGATGACAAAGAAACTGTGGGTGATATAACTGCCCATTTAAATGCCATTGTTTTGAATTAAAACACAACCTACATACTCAGGAAGAAACTGGGATTATCTTGAACCACAACCAATGTCAACCTAGGTAGCCAGAAGAGGTGAAATTATGAGGCTTGTCTCTTAAAAAAAGAGGTATGCAGATATGAAATCTTCAGGAATGTATAAACGACAAAAATAAACATAAAGTTTGTATTTCTAAATTAAGGAAGGAACAGAAAAAGCATTTAAATGTAGCTAGAGAAAAATGGGAAAGCAATGTTCCAGAAAAGTTAGAACAATGAGGTCAAGGGAATGACCTACAAATGAAAATTACTACATATAAACATGCAAGGTTGAAAGATTATATTTATGGGCAGGAGAAATGGCTCAGGGGTTGAGAGCACTGACTGTTCTTCCAGAGGTCCTGAGTTCAATTCCCAGCAACCACATGGTGGCTTACAACCATCTATAATGACATCTGGTACCCTCTTCTGAATACTGTATACATAACAAATAAATAAATCTTTAAAAAAATAGTTATTTAAATTTGATCTTTTTTTTTTTAATCTGAAAAGTACACATTTTCAGAAGCAAATATGAGTTGAGTGGCCCAAAATAGGGGAAAAGGACTTAAAATAGAAAAGTCTAATAAAAATGATCAAAATAGGGGAAAGTGCTAACCCTAACAAAGGCACAAACAGAATGAAGACCCAGCTGAATCACAAGTTTGAGTTCAGCCTGAGTAACAAAATGAG
Source organism: Sigmodon hispidus (assembly GCA_004025045.1). Taxonomy (NCBI): domain Eukaryota; kingdom Metazoa; phylum Chordata; class Mammalia; order Rodentia; family Cricetidae; genus Sigmodon; species Sigmodon hispidus. The sequence goes on from PVIH01007542.1 coordinate 13,419, forward strand.
ACCTGATGTTTAAATGATAATAAAATGAGAGCAAGAAAAGAGTGATCTGTACTTCATTATCTGAGGAAATCTGGCCAGAATGATCCTGATTTAAGCAAAGAATGTTAAATGGCTTCTTCTAATTGCCCAGACACTGTCACTGTTGCCCCAAACTTCTTTACCGTAATGGAAGTTGGTGTAAATTCTGAATCTATTGTAGATAAAAAAAAATCTCACTTTAAAAAAATTATGCCCAAAAGATACCACATTAATTCCAGCACTTGGGAAGCAGAGGCAGGTGGATCTCAGTGAGTTCAAGGCCAGCCTACAGAGATTCAGAACAGCCAGGGATACACAGAGAAACCTTGTCTCAAAATCAAAAAAAAACAAACAAAAAAACACAAAAACAACCTAAAAACCAAAACCAAAACAAACAAAATATACTTAAAACATACTAGAACATAGTATAAAATAAGTAACATCCACAAAGAGGATCAACTCATTAATGTAAAAATAGTGATTAAGCATATGAAATTTAGGGTCAGAACAGAAAAGTCTAAGGAAAAACAGATTTCAGCTGGCTAGTAATTAGGATAAACACTCAGTCAAGATTTGTTTCTATCTCCTAGGCCCTGCACTTGTTAAGAAAGCCAATTTTACTAAGAAATATTTAATTTCTCTGGGTAAGTTTAAAAAAGCAAATACTTTTCTGAGACTGTAGCTTAGGGATCCCTTTCTTCTACTCTGTACTTTTTAAAGGCTTTTCATAGCTGCATTCCTTTTTACTGATGATAAGGACTTTCTCTTAAAGAGAAAGATTTTTGGTCCCATTAGTAGTCAGATATCCTAAGTTCTTCAGCAAAAAAAAGCAGTGATTAGCCTGATTATCAGTTTAGAAATGCTATCACACTCACTGAAACATTTTCACTGTCAGATTCTACACTAGGCTGAACAAATAAAGTATAAGACAATCCAATTCCTAGAACACACAGATATAAAAACTAATGCCTACAGACTACTACTTTTGCCCAGGAGCTTTCCTAAAAGAAGCCTTACACTAAATAAAGAGGGGGTGATTAACAGGGGAAAAGTGAGTCAATTCTAGTTTTTCTCAAATAGTAGTAGCCACACAGCAGCATAAAAGCTGCCTGCTTTTCTGATTCTAATAGACCATGCATTATTGTCAGCAACTGTACATCAAAGAAATGTTTAGCAGAGTATACTAGCTCACACCTAAAACCCTAGCACTTTAAAGACTGAAACAAGTGGATTGCTAAGAGTCAAACCTAGGTTCCATAGTGAGTTCTAGGCCACTCTGCAATACAGAAAGAGATCCTGGCTCAGAGAAAAGAAAGAAACTAACAAACAAATGGATTATCTACCTCAGTTGGTTGAGTGCTCCCATGAAGCCCTGGGTTCAGTCTTCAACTTATAAAACACTCTAGAGGTAAAAGATTGGAAATTAAAGGTCATTTTCCCTGGGTTCAAGGCCAGTCTGGGATACAGAAGACCTGATGATGATGTCGAAAATAAGGATGATGAAATGAAGCAAAAGCACAGTAAGAAATGTTTAAAAATTGGTTTTGTAAACTGTAAAAATCCCTATCTGCACTGACACAAATGCCTAAGTACTACAAAGAAAAGATCAAAGAAATAATATAATAGAACCTTCAAATTATTTTATCTGATTAAAATCAGACAAATTCAGGTCCAAGTCAGTAAAAATAAAAAATACTATTTGGTATGTAAGTAACTAGATTGTGATCAATAAATAAACTAACATAATGTGTTAAAATTTACTTTAAAATACATTCATGTTATATACACAAAAATGTATTCCAAATATCTGCAATGTTTCTATATAAGGTATAATGAGAAAGCAAAGCAATGAATAACAGAAAAAACATTAACTCATGCACCGAGAACTAATTTATAGTATTTGCATAAAAATAATCTCAAGAATTCTTCCAGTTCAGAAAGCACATGCCTATAATCTCGGCATTCAGAAGACTGAAGCCAAGAAGGCTAAGAATTTGTTTTAACAAGTGATTTAATTTTAGTTTCATACAGTGGTCATTAAAGGTTAGTTAGCCCATTCATAAAGACATTTTTGATACTCCAACATCCTTCACCATTCATTTATTACAAGTAAGTCCCTGCCTGCCACAGATCAGAGGTTAGACTGCAACTGGAACATATTAAGCAATTTTAAAACCTTTCAAATGTAGCCTCTGAACAATTCCACACAGCAAGTTACCAGTTAATAGCACATAATAATATATCTGGGTTAAAGTATGGACAACTGGATTTCCTAGATATATTAAGGACATAACTGGCATTTTTTCCCTAAAAAAGGTATTTTAGGCCTTTTAAGGAAATTTTTATATTATGGATTTAACTTCCATATAAAGTAGTACCTTAAATAAATACATCATTTTAAAAAATTAAACTAGAATTAATCTTGACTACAAAAACACTAATTTATTACCTTCTATAAATATTCTTAAGAAAAACATTCTGAGTAAACATCAAAACCTAGATGGACCTAGATTGTCTGTACATTGACATTCATTTTTTTTTTTTAATTGTTAAGAGCAGCATAGTGAGTTTGGCAAAGTTAAGAGTATTTAATCTGATCATCCTAGCTTTACAGTTTAATTTCTGAGCTTACTAGACTCAAGTTCCATAAATAATCTCTTTCGATATCTGTCCAACATTTCATTATATCGTCATAGATAGCACAGAATGATTCGTCAACAAATAATTTGTCAATGAAAAAACAATTTTGTCAATAAGTGAAAAACATATAACTTACAGTGAAACATATAAAAACATATAAATGACATGAAAATGCCATTTCATTACTTAGCAATAGGAGCTTTTTGTAAAAACTAGCTACTTTTAAATATATCAAGAATTAAATAAAAATAGTTTCCTCCAAAAACTAACTGGTTTTCATACTAGGGAGAGGAGGATGTTGTGCAAAGCTATTGTTTAAAATCTGGAATATAGTAAATGAAAATCTCAACACTAAAGTAAGACAATTCCAAAACACTGCCTTACATATTTACTAAAGTCCATTCTTTTTCTAACAATTCTCATAATACTAAAGAAAGATTTTTAAAACATTCTACCAAATTCATAACAGAATATACTCTCATTCAAAAGCAGGAAAAGGGGTATTAGACTCAAGTACTTTAAAAAAAAAAATTGTATCAGAAGTTTCTCTGTCCCACTTCGCCAGTCCTCAAAGCCACAAATAATCACACAAAGGCTTAATATTGATATAAATTACTTGGCCAATGTCTCGGGCTTATTACTTGCTAACTGTTACTCTTAAGCTAGCCCATGATTCTTATCCATGTTTAGCCATGTGGCTTAGTACCTTTCCTCAATGTATATTTAATAAAAATAGTCTAAAATATCAGAGAACAGAATCACCCACAGAGCCAAGCCAAAGTCAAGGAGTGGTGACCCATGCCTTTGATTCCATCACTGGGAGACAGAGATCCTTCTGGATCAAGGCCTGACAGAGCCAGGTGGTTATGGGACACACCTTTAATCCTAGCTCTAGGAAAGTTGAACAAGAAAGATAGCTGGGCAGAGGGAGAGAAATGGGGAGTTTAGAATCCCCAGGAACTTTCCTTGTCAGGCTGAGGACAGAGAAGCTTGGAGTCGAAGAATTTGTGGAGGCCTAAAGAGTTGGCTGGGTGAGAAATGGCTGTGGTTTGTTCCTTGATTCTCTGATATTTCAGCCTTTCCCCAAGATCTGGCTCCAGGTTTTTATTATCATACCAAATAAAATTTGTGCAGTGTTTGTCTGAACAAAATTGGTATGGAAAAATTAATAAATTTACAAAGCATCATGATTTGTTTCAATAGATATATTTCACCTAGCATTGTTAGCATTAACCAAAATGAGTCAGAATTCATCTACAAATAGTTTTAAGATGATTAGAATTTTTCAGTTAATAGTCATTTCATCAATGTATCCTAGAATTAGAAAATTGTTAGCATATATAAAAATACATTTACCAACTTCAGTTAGGTCAACATCAGGATTTATCAAAACCCTCCATCATCAAAAAAATGTTTAAATGTTTTTTACTGTTAGGTACTATAAGGATAATGCACTAATCAAATGAAACCAATTCTACAAAGTAGAGAGAAGCACTTATAGAGTTAAATTTCAAATCTTAAATATTTAACCCATTATTTATGCCTGCCTCTCTAAAGAATATTAGTACTTTTGGTTACCAAGTGTAAACAAAATAGAAACTTTACCAGCATAACTCTAGTCAGTTTAGTTCATCTGTTTCTCACACACTGAACAACTTTTGTTTATCAGAATGTAAGGAAGAGCATATGTAACCCACTTTTTTACTTTTGACTATAGTGGTAGCTAGTTTCAATAAGAAAAAATATGGAATGCTTCATAAATTGGCACATCATCCTTGTACAGGGGTCTCACTAATCTTTTCTCTTTATCTTTCCAATTTTGGAATATGTACTGCTGACATAGACATGAGAGGATTAACAATTTGAGGACAGCTTGAGGTACATGGTCAGTTCCTGACTCACCTAGACTATATAGTAGGTCCCATCTACAGCAATAAATAAATAAATAAATAAATAAATAAATAAATAAATAAATAAATAAATAAATCTTCAAGTAATAGAAGTCATTGCCATAGATTCTCATAAAACAATCTAATAACTTAGCTTTTAAATTTTACTCTCCATGCATATTAAAGTAAATGTAACACCAAGTTTCTAACTAGGTATTGGGTGGTTTTGTGTTAACATATTTTAAAACAGTATCTTGAATTAAGCTGTACATTACTGGCATCCTATTTCTTTAAGCAGTTCCACTTTGCAAAATCCCTAAAATCTCCAGTTATCACATCACCACTATGGTCAGTATTTAAAACAGGCTCACTTAATCTCAACACTTACACTGCATTTAAGAGGACAAGTTTAGCAGAAAATACTTTGTAGAGATATAGCTAAGAGGTAAAGCCACTTACTTACACTTATGAAACTTTAGCTCAGTTTGGCTGATATTTCAGAGGGAAGTATAGAGAGAGGGAGAAAGAGAAGCAAGCAAACAAATAAACCTGTCTTTGGAATTATAAACTCCAATAAAACTACCATGTTAGACTACTTGGCTAGTTCACAAAAGAGACATTTTTAGTCTGCTTTACAAACATGGTTTCGGGGCTGGAGAGATGGCTCAACGGTTAAGAGCACTGTCTGCTCTTCCAGAGGACCTGGGTTCGATTCCCAGCACCCACATGGCAGCTAACAACTGTCTGTAGTTCCAGTTCCAGGCAAACACCAAGGCAAATAAATAAATAAATAAATAAAGTTTTAAAAAAATAAAAAAATAAAAAAAAAAACAAACATGGTTTCTTGGTAGGGTTATGTTTTAACCATTATCAGCATGTTTTTCCATGACACCAAAAGGTGTCTGTGAACTAATATGACTAACGTAGTAACACAAATGCCTAATACAACAGGCTATTTACCCACATCAAAAACCATTACCCACCCCTAACATGGCAGAAACATAAGAATAGGCTCTGAATTAGCAGAACTTGGTTTAAATCTTCTCTGCCACATACTGACTGACTGTGGTACTATATACAGCTACCTAAAAAATTATTTATGCTTATTAATATGAAAAATTACCATACTCAGTAGATCCTCAAATAAGTCTGTTAATCTAACCAGAATGCAATAATGCTAGTTTGTCACAAATTGTAACATTTTTAACACAATGTGTTTTTTCTCATAATCCTTTATATTCTATTTTAAGAATTTATAAACAGGGATTGGAAAGATGGCTTAAGAGTTACACTGACTGCTCTTTCAAAAGACCTGGTTCAATTCCTATCACCTACAAGGTAGCTCATACCCAAAACTGTTACTTCAGTCTTAGTGAATCTGGATACCCTCTTCCTGCCTCCAATGGCACCATGTGATACCCAGACATACATACATTCGGGAAAAATGCCCCCACATACAGAATAAAATAATAATATTTTTAGTTTAATTTATAAATGTTTTTATCTGAGAAACAATATGGGTTTACCAAGATACTAAAGACATATTTTATAGGGTAACTAATTAAGAATGTCACTCTCTGATACAATTCCACAGAGAAAATGTGTGTCTAGCCAAGGAACAGGAGATTTGTTAGGGACATGAGATAGTGAAAGAAGACTAATGATTTGGGATGGTCACCAAAAAAAACCTACTTTTTTTAATTGACTAATTTTGTGATGCTGGCAATTAATCTCAGAGCTTCTTAAACATTAATAGGCAAGTGTCCTACCACTAATTCATATATACCCTCTGCTCAACACTGATTGTTAATGGTATCTTGGTAATTTAAGCTAATAAAAAGCTTTCCTATTTATATGTCTTCCCCTTCTTCCCCTCTCATCCTCCCCAACCCTGATTTCTCTCTCCCATCCTTTCTCAGTACCACAGGCATTTAAATATATGTTAAAATCTCTTCTGAATAAACATCATATTTGCTTTAGATAAAAGATTACCTTCTGTCTTCACAAGTAATTAAAACAAATTCATACATTGTTTTCTAAAGGTATTAGCCTGCGGTACACTGGCTGGGGCACTGGGAGACAGAGGCAGGAGGACTCTATGAGTTCCAGGCTAACCTTGTCTACCAGTTGCAGGTCAACCAAGGCTATACTGACAGACCCTGACTCAACAAACACAAAAAGATATTCTTCTTTTTCAGGTGGGCTATTTCTGTTTTCCTTCCATATTAGCTTTTTTTCCTCCATTCTCTCATTTTCCTTCTCTATTTCATATTAAATTCTTCAACTTCAAATGCATATTAACTGTAACATGTAATAATTACAACCAAATGGGGTCCCAAAAGCCAGCAAAAGAGTCAGAGACAGACCACATTCCCAATGCCAGGAGTCCCACAAGAGACCATACAACTGTTAATATATATGCAGAGGGCCTAGTCAGTCCCAACATAGCTATGCTCCTTAGTTCTGGCCCAGCCTCCCTGAGCTCCTATGAGCAAGTCGAGGCACGTTGACCCTGCAGATCTTCTAGTGATGTACTGCCCCTTGGCTCCCACAATGACCCCTCCCCACTTTGGATTCTTAAAAACAAATTAAAAAGTCTTACATTTTTCAAATAGTATTAAGGGAAATTACTAGATGTGATGTCTCCTTTGCTAACACCACCAAGCAAGGTCTTAAGGGTAAGACATTGAATAGCAAACTAACTTGAAAACTATACAATATAGTGCTTTTCATTTAATTAACTTTATATGTTTCCACATGTTTTGTTAAGATTCTTTTGAAAACTCACAAGGCTTTTTGTTACTACAAAATAATACTATGAACACATTACAAAGGTTACTTTCTTCCTGTATGAAAAAGCCACCATAGGGTTGGAGAGACAGCTCAGTTTTTAAGAGCACTGACTGCTCTTCTAGATAACCCCGGTTCTATTCCCAGCACCCACATAACAGCTAACTGTCAGCAACTCCAATCCCAAGGTATCTGACACCTTCGGGTCCCTCCCCCAGACACTAGACACGAATGCTACACACAGAGGTACATGCAGGAAAAACAACCTACACATAAAATACAAATTAAAAAAAAGAAATATAGTTCCTCAACATTTAGTTATGCATGCTGAAGGAGAAAAGCAAAGTTAGACAGCTTCTAAACACCAAGACAAGAATGGGCACACAACTAAAATTGTCAGTATGATTTAAGCACTTGTAAATTTCTTGGAGCCCTAAAATATTTAGTATACATCATGAATATTTTAAGAAGCAGCCATCAAATTGAGCACTTCTCTTGAGGAAGAAGTCTTGGAAGTTTATAAAGCCAAATATGTAATAGGGATAAATATTTCTTCATGCTGTCTGTCAGCAACTTCTGAGGATCACAAACCATCTTCAACTAAGTCATCATTTATAATATCATATATATACATATAATTCAGAACATGATTTCTGTATTAAAGAACTATGTAAACTGCCAATTTCTCAAAACCTCATGCCTAAGTTAAAAAACAAAGGAGAAAAAAAAAAAGCAAGAAAGATTCCAATGCATAGCTAACCTACAGTGAAACATTAGTGTTTCCAGTTCCAAACTACTATAAATAAGATAGAAGACAGCAGACAACTGGTACCAGAAGACAACGAGGCTGTTTTTCTGCAAACAGTTGTTTGATTGTTCATATTATGTTTTCAGAAAGCTAAACAATCTTTCCCCTGAAAATTTAAAGTTAATACATGAAGGCATGACGAAGTATTCAACTGAAGATTTTAGCAGAAAGAAAATGTAAACTCTCAAAGGATCTCATATACATATAACAAAACAATCCATTAAGCAATATTCAACCTAATTAGTTAATCAAATCAATTTCATACTGGACTTATAAAATGTCTTAGGATAGTATTACTGCTAGTTATTTCTGCTTTTTAGTTAAGTGTAGAATTTTATGTAATTTTAGTTGAATATATTTTTTAAATCAATGTGGAAAAAACTGATTTCAGTAAATATTCAAATATAAAAAAACCAAACTTCCTAGAAAATCTTCACCAATTCAAAAATGTAACTTCTGAAACATTGTTGCAATATTTAAGAAAACTCAAGCTCTACACTAACCAAAATACTGCCTAAAATTGTCTGTTGGTATAAAGTCAGAGAAGAGAACAATAGTTACAACAGCTGAAGGCAGACAAGGGATCTATTTAAAAGATGAGGGGTGGCATCAGAGATTTATTTAGGGCACTGGAAATGTTCTGCATCACTGGTGATAATTAGTAACTCTGTGAATCTGGCCATATACAACACTCACACAACTAGTAACAGCATGAACATGCATGTTCACAGCAGCACTAGCCACAAAAACGAGAGGTAGAATGTGGTGATATGTTGCATATTTAATAAAACCTTGAATATCAAGATAACAACCCACAGTCAAACTAGGCAGAGATAGCTTTGGAGTTCTGGATCTCTGGGAGTAAAAAGCTGACAGCTGAGCTTCAATGCCATACACCTTTAATCTCAGCACAGGAGTGGTGGGTGATCTAAGCCTTTAATCCCATAACTCCAGATACAGAGTTTTCCCTTGTTCAAGGCTGACTACTAAATAGAGTAGCTCGGGCCTTTAATCTTTTTTTTATTATTATTATGAATAAAGTCATATTTTTTATCCTTGTATATCCTTGTTCAAGCTCCCTTCCCCCTCCGGCCCTTTCCAGTAACTCTCTCATCTCCACATTCTTCATCTCCTGCCCAGCAAGGGCAGGAGGTCCCAAGGTCCCAATATGGCTTAGTTCAGCATCCAATCTGGCAGATCAGCTTTCCTCACCACAAAATCAAGACTGGGTCAGGTGTTTCTCTGGAGGGAGTGGGATCCAAGGTGCCAACCAAGTTGTTTAAGATTCCAAGGTGTGCAAAGTTTGTGGTTTGCAGCTTGGACATGCTTGCTTTTTGCTTTTTTGTTTAGAGTCCACTAATGAGTGAGTACATCCCCTGCTTATCTTTCTGGGTTTGTGATACCTCGCTCAGGAGAATATTCTCCAAATCCATCCATTTGCCTGTTTTAGGATATCACTTTTTCTTACTGCTGAGTAGTACTCCATTGTGTAGATGTACCACAGTCTGTTAATCCATTCTTCAGTTGAGGGGCATCTAAGACGCTTCCAGGTTCTTGCTATTATGAATAATGCTGTTATGAATATAGTTGAGTTAATGCCTTTGGAGTGTGACAGTGCATCTTTAGGGTATACACCTAGTATTACTGGATCCCTGGGGAGATGGATTCCAAGATTTCTGAGAAACCACCATACTACATTACAGAGTGACTGAGCAACCTTACACTTCCACCAGCAATGGAAGAGTGTTCCCCTTGCTCCATATCCTCTCCAGCATAGGCTGTCATCGGTATCTTTTATCTTAGCCAATATGACAGGTGTAAGGTGGTATCTCAAAGATGTTTTGATTTGCATTTCTCTGATGGCTAAAGATGATGAGCACTTTTTCAAGTGCCTTTCAGCCATTTGTAATTCTTCTGCTTAGAATTCCCTTTTTAGTTCTGAACCCCATTTTTTGACTGGGTTATTCAAGATTTTGTGTTCCAGTTTCTTGAGTTCTCTATATATTTTAAATATCAGTCCTCTATCACTTGTAGGATTGGTGAAAATCTTTTCCCATTCTGTAGGCTGTCGTTTTGTCCTATTGACAGTGTCCTTCGCTTTACAGAAGCTTCTCAGTTTCAGGAGGTCCAACTTATTGATTGTTGTTCTTAGTGTCTGTGCCACTGATGTTATATTTAGGAAGTGGTCACCAGTGCCAATGCGTTGGAAGATATTTCCCATTTTCTTTTCTATCAAGTTCAAAGTGGCTGGGTTTATGTTGAGGTCTTTGATCCACTTGGATTTGAGTTTTGTGCAGGGTGACAGGCTTGGATCTATTTGCATTTTTCTACACACTGCCATCCAGCTATGCCAACACCATTTGTTAAAGAAACTATCTTTTTTCCATTGAATATTTTGGGCCTCTTTGATAAAGATCAGGTGTTCATAGGTTTTTGGGTTACTGCCCGGATCCTCAATTTGATTCCATTGATCCACAAGTCTGTTTTTATGCCAGTACCAAGCTGTTTTTAATACTGTAGCTCTATGGTATAACTTGAAGTCAGGGATAGTAAAGCCTCCTGAGGTTCTTTTGTTGAATAAAATTGTTTTGGCAATCTTGGCTTTCCTGTTATTCCAAATGAAGTTGAGTATTATTCTTTCAAGGTCCATAAAATATTGTGCTGGGATTTTGATGGGCAGTACATTGAATCTACAGATTGCTCTTGGTAGAATTGACATTTTAATATGCTGATCCTACCTATCCATGAACATGGGAGAGCTTTCCATTTTCTGATAATCTCTTCAATTTCTTTCTTCAGTGGTTTAAAGCTTTTGTCAAATAGATCTGTTACTTTTTTGGTTATAGTTACTCCAAGGTATTTAATGCTACTTGCATCTATTATAAAGGGTGATGTTTCCCTTATTTCTTTTTCAGCTCTTCTATCTTTAGTGTATAGGAGGGCTACTGATTTGAGTTAATCTTGTATCCTGCTACATTGCTGAAGGTATCTATCAGCTGTAGAAGTTCTCTGGTAGAATTTTGTGGATCACTTATGTATACAATCATATCATCTGCAAGTAGAGATAGTTTCACTTCTTCTTTTCCAATTTGTGTCCCCTTAATCTCCTTTCCTTCTCTAATTGCTTTAGCTAAAATTTCGAACACTATATTGAATAAATAAGGGGAGAGAGGACATCCTTGTCTAGTTCCTGATTTTAGTGGGATTGCTTTGAGTTTTTCTCCATTAAGTTTGATGTTGGCTGTCAGCTTCTTGTAAATCGCTTTTATTATATTGAGATATTTTCCCTGTATTCCTGATCTCTCCAGGGTTTTAATCATAAAGGAGTGTTGGATTTTGTCAAAGGCTTTTTCAGCACCTAAGGATATGATCATGTGGGTTTTTTTCCTTCAGTTTGTTAATATGATGGATGACATTTACAGTTTTTCGTATGTTGAACCATCCCTGCATTTCTGGGATGAAGCCTACTTGATGTTTGTGGATGATATTTTTTATATGTTGTTGTATATGGTTTGTCAAAACTTTGTTGAGAATTTTAGCGCCAATATGCATGAGAGAAATTGGTCTGTAATTCTCCTTCTTTGTTGTGTCTTTGAGTGGCTTGGGTATTAGGGTAATTGTAGTCTCATAAAAAGAATTTGGCAATATTCCTTCAGTTTCTACTGTGTGAATTTCTCTGAATGTCTGTAAAAATTTTGCACTTAAACCTTCTGAACCTGGGCTTTTTTTTTTTTTTTTTAACCTAAACAGACCTATAACCTAAAGGTTATATCAATCCGGTCTTCATTTACTTTTGGCTAAAACACTGTCCATTTCTTCTAGGTTTTAAATTTTTGTGGATTATAGATTTTCAAAGTATGACCAGATAATTCTCTGGATTTCCGGAGGGTCAGTTGTTATGTCCCCCTTCTCATTTCTGATTTTGTTGATTTGGATACTCTCTCTCTGCCTTTAGGTTAGTTTACATAATGGTTTATCTGTCTTGTTGACTTTCTCAAAGAACCAACTCTGATTCATTGGTTGTTCTTTTTGTTTCAATTGTATTGATTTCATCTCTAGTTTGATTATTTCCTGCCATCTAGTCCTTCTAGGTAAGTTTGCTTCTAATTGTTCTAAGGCTTTTAGCTGTGCTGTTAGTTTTCTAGTGTGGGATTTCTCTAGGTTTTTCATATAGGCATCTAGTGCTATAAATTTTCCTCTTAAGACTGCTTTCATTGTGTCCCACAAATTTGGGTACATTGTGGATTCGTTTTTGTTAAATTCTAGGTAGACTTTGATTTCTTTCTTAATTTCTTCCTTGACCCAGAGGTGGTTCAGCTGAGTGATGTTTAGTTTCCATGAGTTGGTAGGCTTTCTGTGATTTTTGATGTTGTTGAACTCTAACTTTAGGTCATGGTGGTCTGATATAAGGGATTATTTCCATTTTTGTATCTATTGATATTTGCTTTATGACCAATTATGTGGTCAGTCCTAAAGATCCATGTGGTTCTGAGAAATATGTATATTCCATCGCATTTGGGTAGAAGTTTCTGTAAATATCTATTAAATCCATTTGCATCATAACCTCTGTTAAACACCTTATTTCTTTGTTGAGTCTCTGTCTGGTTGATGAATCCAGGGTGAAAGTGGGGTATTAAAGTCTCCCACTATTAGGGTGTGACAGTTGATGTGGGATTTGAGCTTTAGTAGTGTTTCTTTTTACATAGATAGGTGTCCTTATATTAGTGGCATAAATATTCAGGATTGAAATCTCATCTTGATCCATTTTGCCTGAGATGAATAAGAAATGTCCATTCTGGTCTCTTTGAATTGATTTTAGTTTGAAGTCTACTTTGTTAGATATTAGGATGGCAACCCCAGTTTGATTCTTGTGCCCATTTGATTAAAAAATCTTTTCCCAACTCTTTACTCTGAGCCTGTGTCTGTCTTTAAGGTTGAGGTGTGTTTCTTGTATGCAGCAGAAGTATGGCTGGCTGCATCCTTCGTGTATCCTTTGTATCCATTGCGTTAGTGTGTGTCTTTTTATGGGTGAATTGAGTCCATGAATATTAAGGGCTATTAGTGACCACAGATTGTTATTTCCTTTTATTGTTGTTTGTATTTCCTTTCTTTGGGTTTTTCTTCTGTGTGATTATTGATTGTTTGTGGTTTCATGGGTGTATCTGGGATCCTTAGGTTGGAGTTTCCCTCTAGTACTTTCTAGAGGGCCAGATTGGTAGATAGGTATTGTTTAAGTCTGACTTTGTCATGGAATATCTTGTTTACTCCATCTATGGTGATTGATAGTTTTGTGGATATAGTAGTCTAGGTTGGCAGCCATGCTCTTTTAGCATCTGTATAACTTCTGACGAAGCCCTTCTAGCTTTCATTATTTCCATTGAATAGTTAGGAGTTATTCTGATGGGTCTGCCTTTATAGGTAAGTTAGCCCTTTTCTTTTGCAGTTCTTAAAACTTTTCTTTGTTCTGTATGTTTTGTGGCTTGATTGTGTGGCGAGCAAACTTTTGGGGGGGTCATTTCTATTTGGTGTTATGTAAACTTATTATATCTTCATAGGCATTTCTTCTTTAAGTTGGGAAAGTTTTCTTCTATGATTTTTATTGAATACATTATCTGTGCCTTTAAGCTGGTATTCTTCTCTTTCTTCTATTCCTATTATTCCCAGGTTAGGTCTTTTCATGGTGTCCCAAATTTCCTGAACATTTTTTGTTATGGCTTTTTTGGTTTTAGTATTTTCTTTGACTGATATATCTATTTCTGCTACTAAGTCTTCTGTGTTGAGCCGCTTTCTGGCCTGCAGAATGACAAGTCACCACATGCACGATTCTTCTCGGATCACATTTTATTGGAGTACAGCTCAGTTGAGGTAGAATGGTGGAAGAAAGACCCAGTGCCTGAAATGCAGCCTGCTTATATAGGGAAGCTGGGACGCGTGTAGCTATATGATTGGTGCCCAACATAATGCCTCATTAGCATATGGTTGGTGATAGGTCCAAAGTAATGCCTCATTAGCATATAGCTGGTAATAGGTGGTAAGGAATGCCAAATTAGCATAATCAGGGATCACATTGGATAGGTCACTACTCAGCACCTAATTAGCATAAGCGGTGAAGGTGCAATAGCTGGGGAACATGATGCAATGTTCCAGCAAGTTGCACAAAGGCCAACCGCGCCCTACAGTCTTCCAGTCCAGAGATTCTCTCTTCTATCTGTTGAATTCTGTTGGTTATGCTTGTATCTGTAGTTCCAGCTTTTTTCATCAGATTTTCTATTTCCATCTTTGCCTCATTTTGTGCCTTTTTTATTGCTTCTATTTCAGTTTTTAGTTCCTGGAATGTTTCTTTCATTTTTTGATTTACCTTTTCTTGGTTTTCTTTCAAGGATTTGTTCATCTCTTACAATTTTTTGTTTGTATTTTCTTCTATTTCTTTAATGGAATTCTTTATATCCTCTTTTAAGGCTTCTAAAACCTTCATAAAGGTGTTTTTGCTGTTGTTTCCTTCTGTTTCCTCTTCATTGCTCTGTTGAGGTCTTGTAGCAGTACAACCACCAGTTTCTTCTGGTGTTGCCTTGTTCTTTATATTGTCATATGTATTTTGCACTGGTGTCTGTCCATGGCTTCAGTGATTGACGATTAGTCAGCTCCTAGTCAATTGCAGCAAGAGGGCTTGTGTGTCTCTTGTCTCCTCTGAGCAAGAGGTCTGTTCAATCTCTGACTCTGCTCTGGACACGGGTCTGAATTTTAAAAACCTCACCTTCTCTGATGACGCAGTTCGCCCTGGAGGTGGGGCCCGACCGTGCAAGGTCCCTTCTTTTAGGGGTCACTGGAATAGCCCCTCACAACTAAAGCCTAGCTCCTGTCTGCTAGGGAGAGTCTGAGATCAGACCCTAGGGACTGACCCCAGTCCCAGAGAGGGACTCTCCAGACCAGTGGTCCAGGTGCCGAAATCTGCTCACCTCTGACTCTGCTCTGAAAGGGGGTGGGTGTCTCATGCCTTTAATCTTAACCTGGATGGGATACAGCTAGGCAAAGAAGGTATTTAAGGCAGGTTTAGGAAAACAGTAGGAATTAGAATCGACCAGGAGAGAAGCTGAGGAAGCTGGAAGATATCTGGGTGAGATTTGACTATGGTGTTTCCTCTTTCTTATATTTCAGCCTTTCCCTGATATTTGGCTCTAAGTTTCTTTCCTTACAATCAAAATTCTTGCAGTAGTAGAAAGTTATATCCCAGTGACTAGGTATATAGACTTATACAGAACATAAAGAATATTCAGCTATACAAGTAGAGTACTAGTGCATGCTACAAAATGGATGAACACTGAATATTAAGTCAAAGGAAAGTCAAGATATAAAGGGTCACAGGATTCCATGTATGTGTAATATCCAAAATTAGTAAATCCAGAGAGAGAATGGAGACTGGTAGTTGCCAGGATGCTTTGAGAGGAAGAAAAGAAGATTAACTCCTAAATGCATAAGGAATTTTACTTTGAACTAACAGGAATGTTTTGTAACTAGTTAAGAAAGAAGTTATCTAACAGTCTGAAAATACCAAATGCCTCTGAACAAGGTTATAGT
This sequence comes from Sigmodon hispidus, assembly GCA_004025045.1. Classification (NCBI taxonomy): domain Eukaryota; kingdom Metazoa; phylum Chordata; class Mammalia; order Rodentia; family Cricetidae; genus Sigmodon; species Sigmodon hispidus. The sequence goes on from PVIH01007542.1 coordinate 29,139, forward strand.
GGCTAAGTTCATATTGTATAAATTTTGTCCATAAATATATATGTATGATCCTGCCAACTGGCTAAGACATCACTCTAATATGTAAAAAAAAAAAAAAAAAAAAAAAAGACTTAAAATAGAGAATTTTGTTTTCAAAGGCCCAAAGCTCTGACATTGAGAAATACTGTACTATATCAATTAAAGCATATGAACTAGACTATTTAGGCTATATAGATGAACTAAAATACCATGGGTTGGGGGAGCCAGACAAAGGAATGTACACGTATAAATCCAACTGCAGGAATCTCAAAGTCAAGCAAACTTTATCCCAGTGTTCTAAGTTAGGACAGAGGGTCATGGTAAGTTAGGTCTTTAGAAAGACAAACAACACTCTATTTCTTGAGCTGAGTAATAGTTAATTCATATGTGTGCTTGTTCACATGTATATGAGCACTTGTGTTTGCTGATGTGCATAAAAATGCATGTCTGATGTGTCTATGTGGGAGCCAGAGGACAACCTCAGTATCATCCTCAGGAACACTGTTTATCTACTTTGAGACAGGTCTCTCATTGGCCTGGAGATTACCAACTAGGGTAGCTATCCAGCCCTTGGATCCACCCTCCCAGTCTTTGCTTCCTGGTGCTAGGGAATACAAGTGCACCACCATAAAAAACATTTTCACATAGGTGATAGGGATTAAACTCAGTCCTCATATTTGTAAGGCAAGCAATTTACAGACTGCGCTATCTTTGAACCCCCACTGTACACTGTTTTAAGATGTACTGGGAAGGGGCTGGAGAGATGGCTCAGCGGTTAGGAGCACCGTCTGCTCTTCCAGAGGACCCGGGTTCGATTCCCAGAACCCACATGGCAGCTAACAACTGTCTGTAGTTCCAGTTCCAGGCAAACACCAAGGCAATTAAATAAATAAATAAAGTTTTTTTTAAAAAAAGAAAAAAAAAAGATGTACTGGGAATTTGTTTCAATTAAGTAAGGTTAAAATAAAGATACAGACACAAAGTAATTATATGAAGGAAAGAGTTTATGCTCAAGAGTTCTCCAAAAAATAAGAGGCATATCAACTTTGCCCATTTGGTAAATGAACTACTAGGATGAATTAGGAGGTAAGATGTTAAAAAGTGGCCAGATCTTCAATGTGGCTTCCGAATGGGCTAAGAAGGCAAGGCTGGCTAGTTTGAGTGACTTCAGTGGTCCCCACGGTATGACCAAAGATCCTCCAGTGTGTGATACCTGGCCCTGGGATGATTACAGCAGGATAGACCCAGGGTAAAAAGAGAAACTGGAGAGTAAGGTTAAAATGGCTTGTATATTTGGAGTGAGAAGTTGATATTGTTTGGTTTTTCAAACAGAATTTCTTGAGCTAGGTAGCCCAGGCCAACTTTGAACATAGCTGTTTACATGAAAGTGTACTCTCCATAAGATAGTTCTCTAATATAAACACACACACACACACACAAATTTGCTAGCTCTAGGAAGGGTAGTTTCCAAAAATAAGTAAGGCCTCAAATATCAAAACATCACAAAATATGAAAAATAAAGACATTTTATTAAATACATGTTATTTCAATAAAACTAATTTGAAAAAAATGTAAAAATAAAGATATCTCACAGGAGCTAATTACTAAGAGAGGGAACAGTACAAAAAAAATCTTACTTTAATAAGCAGCAGATCTAGAATTAGTTCTAATTTTTATAATGGTAACATGATCTAATTTCTCTAGAAGACTGGTTTTACCATTACCTCCAAAGTAATCAGTTATAATGCTTACTTCTTTTTTCCTCCTTTTTCTTTGGGGGATGGAATGGGATCCGTCATCACTGGACCAAACAGTTCTGTAGTGTCTAGCTAAGGGCACTCCATCATCTTTGTTTTTCACTTAATTTTCTATTTTTTTTTTTTTTTTTACTTCACTTATTTTGTGTGTATACAGTGTGAGGTGGTTGGGGGAAAGCAAGCAAAAGTTGGTTCTCTCCTTTCATATGGGTACTGAGGTAGAACTAGGGTGGTCAGACGTGAAAGCATCCTCCTTTACCCACTGAGACATCCTACCAGATCCTTTTCTCCTGCCCACTGCCCATCCAGCTGGTATAACTGGTTTGAAGGAGGGCCCAGGAATGAAAAATCTTTCAATGTTTCCCTGAAGATTTTAACACAAATAGGAATTGATAGTAAATATGTAGTTTAACCTGGATACAGTTACATAGTATTTTTACATCCTAATTTGAAGATGTCATATGCAAGTACACTGTATTTGCATCATTTCTATCTTCTTACCTCCAATGCCTTTCTTGTCCTCTTTGAAATGTAAATGTACCAGTTCTTCTGCATTTATTTTTGTCCTATATGTATACACACACACACACACACACACACACACACACACATTTTAAGAATGTGATTAATGTTGCCCTTCTGTGCATATGTTTAGGGCTGAGGACTGATCATTTAGGATTGGAATTTCTTCCCTGAAAACAAACTAACAAACAAAACCAAAAAAAGTTCTCCTTCCCTCAGCAGCTGTGGACTGCTTATAGCTCTTCCTTTAGGGACAGGACCTCCATCCTAACATGTAGACTGGTATGGTCTTATGAGGCAGACATATTGTTAAGAGTTGAGAGGAAGCAACATCCCTGTCCAAAAAAAAAAAAAAAAAAAAAAAAAAACTATCCTGCACTAGTTATGTTCCTCAGGCTCTTACAATTTTCCAACCTCTCTTCTAAAATGGTCCCTGAACTGTAAGTGAGAGGATGTGTAACAGACATTCTGTTTGGGGCTGTGCTCTTATCCTGGCTAATGTTTTGTTAACTGGATTCAAGTTAGAGTTACCTGGAAAGAGAAACCTCAATTGAGAAAAACCTTCCATCAGATTAGCTGTAGGCAAGTCTGTGGGGCACTATCTTGATTAGAAGTTAAATGGAAGGGCCTATCCTCCTGTAAGGAGTGTCACCCCTGAGATGGTGGTTCTGGATGGTCTAAGAAAGCAGGATGAACAAGCCCACTAAACAGTGTTCCTCCATGGCTTCTGCTTCAATTCTGCCTTGATTTCTACCTGAATGGACTTTCTTCAGTGATGAACTGTGATGCAGAAGTACAAGTGAAATAAACTCTTCCCTCCCTAAGTTATAGTCATGGTTTATCACAACAGAACTCTTAAGATAGAACCTCACAGTCACTCTCTAAGTTTTGACCAGTTGTGGATCTATTAGTCCTCATTTACTACAAAAAGAAGCTTCTTTGAAGAGAACGTAAGAGCTGTACTTATCTGTGGATATAAGAGTGAATATTTAGAAGGCAGTTGGAAACTATATTACTTTAGTAATATGGCAATAGTAGAATTTCCTATATAAGACCATATATCCTTTCCAGCTATGGATTCCTGGTTAGGTTTACAGTATCGGTCATGAGTTACCTCCAGTTGAGTGGGCTTTAGGTCCAATTAGACAGGTGTTAGTCACCCTCAAGATACAAGTACTGCTATTGTACCATTGGAGATATCTTACTAATCCAGTCTCATCATTGTGGTGATTCTCAGCTTTACAGTTGGGTAAGAGGTGTTGATAACTTTTCTCCTTTGGCAGTTTGCAAAGTATCTTCTGACCATGTAAGAGCTAGTCTTCAGGAAGGAGGCTTCCAAGTCAATATCAGCTTGATTTCTCCAAGTCCTGTAACCAAAGTGTGTAGTGTCTTCAGCAATAGGGTCTAACCTTAATGCTCTGGCAAGCAACTGAAAGCAATGAAAATAGACTATGATTGTGTTGAACACCCTGGCCAACAGTTCCAAGAGGGATATCCCCCTGTTTGGCACTGAAGTTTTTGTTAGACAAGTCTAACAAAATAGGGAGCATACTATCCCACCAAGGAAATTGTTGGAGATTGAACTCAGGGCCTTGTGCATGTAAAGCATTTGCTTTACCACTAAGCTATACCATCAGCCCCTTCAGTGTATTTATAAGGTACAGTAGATCTTAGAGACCAAATATAGCATAAAAGTAAAGTGAAACAAAAATAAGGTAGTAATCATAAAATACAAAACCAAATTTCTTCCCCCACTATGGAAAAAGAAAAGTATATAAATTCAAAGCACCTCCAGGTCACTTTATCAGAAAAGAAGAAAATACTTAATATCCCAAGTCATTATAGCCATTTAACTGGTTTCTGTAACTCTAGAGACAATGACTATCCCTCCTACTCTGAAATCTTTATATGACAACCTAGAAATCACAGTGTATATATCTCCTGGTCACAGAATCAGTTTCTTTAGTACAATACACACAGGGAAGTGTGTGCTGGAATAAACTAGCTACAACATGACAAAAGACAGGAAGGGTGGGAGAAGGAAATAGAAAAAAAAAAAAAAAACCTAAACAAGAGTTTAAGACAGTTTCACTGTAGGCTCTGCTACTCTCTAAGGCAGCTTTTTTCCCCAAGGTGTTAGGGATTGGACTGTTTCCACAGCATGACAAACTCACACTACCCTTCTAATCTTAGGTCTAAACATAAAACATGTGAATGCTATTTACAGCAACAAGGCTACTGTGGCAGTATCCAAGAGTTAGGCAATATAAAAATGCATATGAAAATCCTCCAAGAAATAAACAACTGTCTTGAGCATAGGATATTAACTTTTTCTACTTCACTAAACGAAGCCAGATCATTTTTCTAAAGTGCTTGTACCAATTTATACTCCCGTAAGGACTATGTAAGTGTTCTAGATGCTCTACACTCTTATTAAAAGCTGGTACTAGGTTCAACATTTTGGTATTACCAGCCAATGTCAATGTATACACCATTCTTTACCAAAATAAGTTGGCTGTAGTTTTGGTAGATACATTTAATCCAATATTAAGAAAAAAATCTTTCTAAATTTGCTACAAGCTTTTATTTTAACAACAAATGAAAGCCGAGTTTTATCAAATAAATAATCTATATCAATTACTAATCATGTAGTCTTTCTCTTTTAATAAATAATAACTAACATAAAGTTCAATATACCATGCAATGCTGAAAGGATGTTAGATAAATCCTTCTAGCAAATTGATGAAGTCTTATTTCACTTAACAGACTAAGAAACAGCCACAGAAATGTAACTACTTGCCATAGGTTCAACCAAAAAATTCTCAAACTTAAAACGAACCTATATTCTAATTTTCTATTTTGGTTCTTCTTCCTGTTGTATCACTGGGTGAACTATAAAGAGAAAAGCTTATTTATTTAAGTCACAGTGCAGGTAATGATAGGGTTCTTGTGGGCAGAGTCCCAAGGCAGTGCAGGGGAAGGGACAGGGAGTATACATAGAAACCTCCTTTAATCTTTTCTTCCTCTTTTTATGGTTACTAATATTTCATCATGTAGCCTCCAGTCTGATCTTATCTAGTATCCTAATCAACTCCTTAAGGCCACACCTCTAAAATCACAGTTGGGTTAAATTTCTATCCTTATAATATGCCAAAATTGGGATTAGACTCCAGCTTGCATTTCAGAAGCCATGTTCCATGCTCTACCTATGGTATATGCTCAACCTGTGGGTCACAACCCCTTTGGGGGTCAAATGACCCTTTCATAGGGGTCACCTAAGACCATAGGAAAACACATCTTTACATTATGATTCATAACAGTAGCAAAATTACAGTTATAAGGTAACAACAAAAATTATTTTATGGTTGGCGATTACCACAACACAAGGAATTGTATTAAAGGGTTGAAACATTAGAAAGGTTGAGAACCACTGTGTTGGCATTGAGAAAATGATTTAATTTCTGAGTACTTCTGATGAGTTCTCTCATCTATAAAATGAGGCTATCTGTTTAGTTGTCTTTTTTTTTTTTTTTTTTTTAAAGATTTATTTATTTATTATGCATACAGTTTTACAGAAGAGGGCACCAGACCTCATCATAGATGGTTGTGAGCCACCATGTGGTTTTGCTGGGAATTGAACTCAGGACCTCTGGAAGAACAGTCAGTGCTCTTAACCTCTGAGCCATCTCTCCAGCCCTGTTTAGTTGTCTTGAGGAATAAATTAATGAGTACAACTCTCTTAGGTTCTTACAATTTTGCCTGGTAGGAATGTGCTAAATGAATATTATAAATACTAACAACATAGATTGGAGAGATGGCTCAGCAGTTCAGAGCACATACTGCTCGCCAAGAGATCTGAATTTGGTTCTAGTACCCACATTAACCTGTAACTGGAGTTTCAGATTCAGGCATCTGGACTCACGAGCACATACCCCATCCCCAATATACAATTAAAAATAATTTTAAAATTTTCAAATGTTAAGAATATTCTATTACCTTTTCTTATTCATAGAAAAGTTTCATTTAAAATTGTGATATTTACCTGAACTTCATCTTTTGGCGGGGAAGGCAAATTCATCTATATCAAAGAAATCGTTTTCAGTTTTTCTTTTAATTCTCTATGTAATCATCTCTAGTTCATTAATTTGACTGCTATAGCTTAATTAAAGTTCTATTTTCTTTGAATTTTTTCTAATAACAATAAATAGAACACTTAACGCATGTAGGTACATGATATAAATATTTTGTTTTGTTTAAGAGTTTTGTTACTTTTTGGTTTTAGGGCCTGGCATCATCATGCCCAGTTCTAAAATAATTTGTAGTCTCAAATTTTGTTGCTTTTTTTCACTAAGTAAGAATTATGTCAAAATCACCTGTCATAATAGTAAGCATGTCATTTATATCCATTTTTAATGTTTTGGGTTTTTTAGGTATGAATGCTCTGTCTGGATGTATGCCCACATGCCAGAGGAGAGAGAACATTAGATCTCATTATAGGTGGTTGTGAACCACTATGTGGTTCCTGGGCATTGAACTCAGAACCTCAGGAAGACCAGCCAGTGCTCTAATCACTAAGCCATCTCTCTAGCACCCATTTTTGTTTTATATATTTTTATTTTACTTATTTTGGTTCATTTGTTTGTTTTTAGATAAGCTCTCTCTATGTAGCCTTAGTAGTCTTGAAACTCAGACAGATCCTCTTGCCTCTACTTCAAGATTAAGACATGAGCTATTGCACCAGATTTATGTAGTTCTAAACATAAATGACTAGCAAATAAAACTGTATTTACCATAAGTAATTTTTTTTGTTTGTTCTGGGGGTTTTTTGTTTTTGATTTTTTTTTTTTTTCCTTTTTCAAGACAGTTTCCTTGTGTAGCCTTGGCTGTTGGCTGTCCTGGAACTTGTTCTGGAGACCAGGCTGGCCTCAAACTCAGAGTTTGCCTCCCGCTGCCTCTGCCTCTCAACTGTAATAATTTTTTTAGATTGTTTTATATGATGCAACTGGAGCTATACCAGCTTTCTTTTTACTGTCTAGATATTTTTTCTTAACCCTTTGATTCTAATCTTTCATAACTTAAAGTATCTTGAAAATGTTTTTAATTTATTTATTTTTATTTTATGTGCATTCATGTTTTCCCTGCATGTATGTCTGTGTGAGGGTGTCAAATATTGGTGTTATAGACAGTTGTAAACTGCCATGTGGGTGCTGGGAATTAAACCCAGGTCCACTAGAAGAGTAGTCAGTGTTTTTAACCATTGAGTCATCTCTTCCAGCCCCGAAAATATGTTTTTAAGTATCCCATATTACTATGTATGGTTAATAACTGTTGTAGGTTTAATTATAACTCCATTACAGCTTTCTATAAACACAGGGGCTCCTGAGTGGGATTACAGGCTACTATGTCCAACACAACATTAAAAAAATTGCAAATTTATCAAAATGTTCATAAATTGAGCTTGGGATGTCACTCAATGGTATAGTGCCTACATACTCTATGCTGAGTTCAATCCCCCAACACCGCAAAATAAATAGAAATAAACAAGTTTAAATAAACTGTATGGGGACTGACTCAATATGCCCAAATTACTACTCCTTTCTTTGAATTTTCAGGCATGGCTTAGCAGTACAAGGACTCTACAACATTAGCAAATTAAATAAAAAGAGAATGTATTGCTAATGGATGTCTCCTGTTAAGTTTGTCTTCTTCATCCTATTTTAGCCTCAGCCTTCACACAGAACCAATGTTTACTTGCTTTAGAAAATGTCAAACATCTCTTCCGAGGTCACTGAGGACTTCAGAGAAAGAGGTTTGTAAAAGTATACCCTTGCAAATTAAAAATATAATAGTTAAAATTAAAACACACTTGCATAATTCACTACAAAATATTTATGAAATATTCTAGAAGCACAATATAAAGCTGATCTGATAGAAATTGTGAAGAAAAAAACAAGAAACTCAAAGGCTCAATAAAGCAAGCTCCCCTTGAAATCTTATTAACAAAGTCCAAAAAGCAGTGAAGGAATTGTGAAAATCACGTAAGAACATTTCCTAAAATAAAATGGTTCCAGACTGAAAGGATGGGTATCAGCAAATTAATTTGTAAAAATCCTCAAACAAAACCCAAGGTAAGTTATTCTGATTATCTTGTAATTTTTGTGATTTTTTAGCTATAATATTGGTAGCTATAAGACAACAGAGTAATGTCTTTGAATTTCTAAGTTAAAATGATTTCAATTTAGAGTTGTGTGTGTGTGTGTGTGTGTGTGTCTGTGCACGCGAGCGTGTGTGCGTGTGTGTAGTATATGGTATATGTATGTGTTCAGGTATGTTTGAGTTGGCTAGGGGTTGGCACCAGGTGTCCTCCTTATTTTAAGGAGTTCTACCTTATTTTTTGAGATAAGGTCTTTAAAACTGAAGCTTACTAGGTTCTGCTATCACCAAAGACCTTCCTGCCATCATCTCCCCAAAGATGGTATTACAAGGAAGTGCCACTCACTGAGCCCAGGTTCTTACATGGGTGTTGAGTGTACATGAACTCAGATCCTTAAGTTTGTGTGACAAGCACCTCACTGGTCTAGAATTCTCTATCATTCTGCCAAGCAAGCATAAAAGTAGAATCAATTTTTAGGTTTGCAAAAATCTTATGTTTCTTTAATAAAAATATCAAACAATTATTCACTAATAATTCATATATTTCTGCATTGTTATAGATGTGTAATTTGTGGCTCCTAAACTAAAAATTAACCTCAAATATAAAAGCTAGTAGTAAATCCATATTGTAGGGCTTGTGTGAACAGGCCACATTTGATTCACCTCACAATATGCATTTTTCTGATATAAATGAAAATTTTTTTTACAAACCTCTAAGTCCTGTCCTCCAAATACTGCATCAACTGAATAAAATGAGTTCATTACCCCATCTACAAATTTTTATTTCAACCCTGTCACTTCAACCACTATGTTAGAGAGTAGGACATATGAAGTAGCCAACCACATTTGAAATGGCTTGGAACAGAACACTACTGTATCAAAGGACATTCTGTATTAGGTAGTGTATGTACAAGAAAACAGGTCCCTGGAGCTCTGGAGGTGTCCTTACAAATAAGTTACACTACAGCTCCAGCTCCCCAATAAGTTCAATTGACAAACATACAAGGCCTAAGGGTTCAGAATGTTCAAGCAGAGAGAAGGGAATGGTAATCAAAACCACTTATGTTTTTAAACTCTAAGTTACCAAAAAGAAACCACTAGTTCATTAATTCATTATTTTACTCAGTCAGCAATACTCAATGTCAGGAATAACACCAGTAAATACACTATTACACTACTCTGTTAATGAGTTAAAGATATAGTAGAAGGTATAATAATCTATTCTGGGAAATGAGGTTGTCCTTAAAATCTTAAAAAATAATAAAAAATCTTAAACTGGAAAACAACGTCAAAAACAAATTATTTATTAAATAATATCAAGCAAATAACTCAAAAGAGGAATAATTTAAATTAGAACTTTTTCCATCCCAAAATTTAAAATATTTTTCATTTCTTAATAATTTCTTATAGTTTAAGAATTTCATTCACACATGTATTTCAATCTAGTTACTTTTTTTTTTTCCATTCATCAAACATTTAGTGACTTTCTTCTTAAGCCAGGCATCAGAAATACAGCACTAAGCCAACTAGAGGCTATGCCCTTATAAAACTTAAAATCTAGTGAAGATATGAGAAATTACATCATAAGACGATAACAGCCAAGGACTAGGGGATGTGACTCCATGGTAGAGCACTTGCCTAACATATATGAGGACTTGGGATCCATCTCCAGCATGAAGAGAAAAAGAAAGAAGAGGGGAAAAGTAGAAGTAAAGGTTCATTACATTTTTTTGGTTTTGTATTTTGAAACTGGTTGTTACTATTTATCCCTGGCTGGCCTAAAATTCACAATGTAGACCAACCAGGCTTTAAATTTGCAGCAATCCTCTCACCTCTGCATCTTGAATGATATGATTATAGGCATAGATTACTATGCCCTGATCTACTGAAGATTTAAAGAAAAATATGAGGGCAAGGAGATCTGGTAAAGTGCCTATTGTGCAAGCATATACACATCAGTTCAACTCCTACTACCCAAGGTAAGAATCCGGATGCTGAAGCACACACATGTAAACTCAGTGCTATAGAAGAGGGGAGAGCTGGAGACAGTGGATTCCTAAAGCTGATTGGCCAGCCAAGTTGAATTGATGAGCTTCAGGTTCAATGAGATACCCTTCCTCAAAATATAAAGTATGAAGCTGGGTATAGTGGTCTTTAATCCCAGCACTCAAGAGGCAGAAACAAGCAGATGTCTGTCAGTTGGAAACCAACCTAGTCAACATAGGGAGGATACCCTGTCTCCAAAAAAAAAAAAAAAAAAAGATGAAAAAGCCTCCTGCCATCAATAGCCACTGGCCTACACACAACTGTACACACACACACACACACACACACACACACACACACACACACACACAATTCTCAATAAATATCAAAGACACTAATGAAATCTGACATCCAAACAAAAAACTAGAAGGAATGAAAAGGAGAAACTAGGAAACCAGGCCTAGTGGTATGTACCTGCACTACCAGCATTCAGAAGACTATGGCAAAAGGATTATTAATACATGTTACAGGCTAGCCTGTCACAAAACAAATAAAACAAACAGCAAACCTGTATTAGTTACTCTGCTGTTGCTCTCATAGACTACCATGACAAGGCACAAACTTATGGAAGAGAGAGTTTGTGTTTACTGTTCCATAGGGTTAAGAGGCCATGAAGGCAGGGAAGCATAGCAATAAACAGCAGGTATGGCAGGAGTAGGAAGCTGACATATCACATCTTTTAACAACAAGCACAAAGCACAGAAAGTGAACTGGAAGTGGGCACCAGGGCTTTAAACTCTCAAAGCCTGTCTCAGTGATGTACTTCTACAGCAGGCTAACCCTCTTAAACCTCCCCAAACAGCATCACCACTTGAGGACCAAGTGTTCAAATGCCTGAGTCTAAGGAAGATATTTCTTAGTTAAACCACTAAAACTCCAGAAACAAAGAGAAACATGGGGGAGGAAAAGGTGGGGTAGACTCTGAGACATGAGGATTTGGAGAATGCTAACACTTTTAGTATCTACTATCAACTTACTCCTCAGAACAACTCTAAGAAGGTTAGGTGTAACAGGTGCATAGACTTTTCTCAGCATCCCTGGCCCAATCTCAGCCACATTTGGTATAAGACTTGATCATATTTCTAGCTTCAGGTCTACTAGCACAATGAGAGCAACTCCATATGCCTCGGCAATGGTCCAGGTCTAAGTCAAGTGGGATATAATCATGGGTCAGTTTACTGATAATATGAACAGCTCAGATTCTCTAAAACATTTGCTGGAAATCTTAGAGCACAGTCGGTCCCAAAAAGTGATATGAAAAAGAGCTAGCAGCACTGCATCTAAGACTTCATGATGATAAAAATAATGAAGCCTGAAGACTAGGCAATTAAATGCTAGAACTCAATTTGAAAATCAAGGAGTCTGATTTCAGAACCAAAAGGCCTTAAATCACTACATGATAATGTTTCAAAGCTATATCAACAAATATCATAGAGTAGGACTCTAAAGTCAGGTCAAATATACCACCTACAACTCAAAAGAAGACTAGAATGGCAAGTTTAAAAGTTTAGATTTATTTAAGAATTTTCTTTTTTTTTAATACTATAAAGTACTGAGATTAGTTCAGTTTGGATAAAAACAAGAGAGACATAAAGAAAGACCCACAAAGAGGTAGTTAGCAACAGAATTCTTTCTACAGATATTAATAATAAATGTTTCTAACTATGCTGGATAGATTTAGGTCAACGTGACACAAGCTAAAGTTATCTGAAAGGAAGAAACTTCAATTAAGAAAATGTCTCCATAGATCAAGGCAAGCCTATAGGTCATTTTCTTAGTGATAAATGGGGGGTGGGGGAGGACCCAGCCTATTATGGGGTGCCATCTCAGGGCTGGTGGTCCTGGGTTCTACTGCTGAGAAAGTCATGGGAAGCAGCACCCCTCTGTGGCATTTGCATCAGTTCCTGCCCTGCTTGAATTCTGTCCCATTTCCTTTGATGATGAACTATGATGTGTAAGTCAAGTAAACATTTTCATCCCCAAGCTGCTTTGGTCATGGTGTTTCCTCACAGTAATAGTAGTCCTAAGACAATAATTTAGGAAAACAACAAAAACACAGATAACTCTTAAGAATAATTATTTCCTATAAAATTTTAAAACAACCTTCACCAAATTAGAGGGTTTTGTTGTTGTTTTGAGACAAACATACCTAAAGCAACCCTTTTTAAATGTAAAACAGTTACTGGGTTTATGTGCAATTTTTTACTTCTACTTTAATGTGCCTAATGGGAAGAACACAAAGCAGGATCTTCTGGGCAGCATCTTCTCTTTAAATGGCCTACATAAATTACCATTTCAATTCTATAAAGACTGCTGGGCATGGTGACATAGGCCTATAATCCCACCAAAGAGAGGTAGAAATACCAAATATGAGATGGAAGTAAGCTATACAGTCAGTTCGAAGCCAGCTTGAACAACGTAAGACCTCATCTCAAAAGAAACTTTAAAAAAAAATCAATTCTACAGATCTCTAAAAAAATATCCTATGGTATCTTTCAAACTCTTCTCCAGCTCAAGTAACAGATGAGGCAAGTTCACAGATTCTCTCTGTTCAGTAGGAGCTGTCCTAAGAGTGCACAACAGCAGAAAGGCAGCAGCAGTTCCTGGCCACTTTTTTCTAATGGAGTAACCATGAAAGACAATCAGAAACATATTTATGGTTCTTTGTCAAATCTCCTATATTTGAAAAAATAGATAGATAGATAAAGTCCTACTGTGGCTAGCCATTATTGGGCCTTGTATTGGCTGCTCTAAGAACTGCCTCTTGGAAATAGGTAGTTGCCAATGCCTGTGCCTTTGTGTGATTTAACAATTTAAGGGCCTGCAGAGATAGCTCAGGGGTTAAGAACTCTAGCAGCTCTTCCAGAAGACTGAGGTTTGATTTCTTGCACCTACACAGCAGCTAACAACTGTAACTCCAGTATTGTGGGATCCATATCCTCTTCTGAGGGCACTGAATGCACATGGTGCACATACATATATGCAGGCAAAACATACACACACATAACTATTTTCTAAAAAGTGATTTACACACACACACACACACACACATGTTTTGGTCAGTTTAAACTGTCCAGTGCACACACATACACCCACACAATTTCACCAAGACCTTAGACAAATGCAAATTAAAACTACAATTCAATAGTATTCTATACACCCATAAGAGCTATAACCAAAAGACTAAAAAACTATTAAGAGTCAATGAGATGGCTCAGAGGTTAAAGGTACTTGCCACACAAGCTTAGTGACCTGAGTTCCATTCCCAGAATTAACGTAAAGGTCTTCTGACCTTCACAACTGCACTGTGTCACAGGTATGTGCCTCAACACACAATATATAAAATTTAAATTGGTTAAGATAGTTATGTTTCTACACAATAAAAAGTATTCATTTTTTTAAAAGAATAATTTAAGTACAGAAGAGATTTGTAGCAAAAGTAACTGTAAAGGGCTGAAGAGATGGCTCACTGACTGTTCTTCCAGAAGGACCTGAGTTAGATTCCCAGCATCCACATGGCAGCTAACAACAGTCTGTAATTCCAAGATCTGACACTCTTACACACAGTTATACATGCAGGCAAAACACCGATTCACATAAAATAAATATTTTTAAAGTAACTTTCATATGTTGCTACTAGAACTATTATACAAGTATTTTTGAGGAAGTTTGCAACTTTTTAAAAAGTTAAATAACACTTTGCACATGAGCCCGCAACTCTCATGCTCAGTAGTGATACAAAAAACAAAGATTATTTCTAAATAAAGATTCATACACAAATATTTACAGCAGAATTCAAATATCCTCTAACTGATAAGTGAATAAACAAATTGTGAGGTTGGAGAGATGACTGAACGGTTAAACTATTAGGCCAGAAAATGTTGGGACTGGGAGTTCAAAACCCAGAAACCCACGGAAATGCCAGATGGGCATTTACTTGTTCCCTGTAATTCCAGCCCTAGAAGACAGTGCAAGGAGATCACTAGAGCACTCTGGCTGATAAGACCAGTAACATAGGTAAGCTCTGGGTTGGCCTAAGAGACCCTGTCTTAATAAGTAAGATTATTGCGAGAGGATTGTCAACATCAAATCCAGGAACCCCACATGGACTCACACACATGCATTTCATTTTCTCATATTACATTTATACATGTCTTGTTTTCATAGCAAGTTTCTATAATGAACTGCAGGTATTGGGCTTCCACACTGGAAAAAGGATAATGAAGTTATCTATATTGCTACTTGCTCTACCTCACAAGGTTACTGTGAAACATCAAATGAGGTAAGTGATGAGAAAGTTCTTCGGCAGCAGGGAAAGTATTACACAACCAAATAAAATACTCATTCAAAAAGTAGATTTTATTCACATAAACGACTTAAGTCTTTTGTAACCCTGGTTACTCAAAGTCAGTCTTTGCACAGAAATAAACCATTGCTTATTCATATGTAATCTTTTAAATCGCTCTCCAGAGCCTCCTTCCTGGGTCTCTTGAGTTCCTAGGTGTTTTCGTGTATTATCTAGTGTTATCTGCACTTTCGTTTTTTCAAAGGAAAAACAAATGTCAGATGACCGTGGCACGAGACATTTACTTCCCTGTACAGAGAAGAAAAGTCGAAAACTTTTATTAAGCATTTCTAATATAGTAACAACTGACTTTTTTCAATTAAATTACTTGCCATTTAATACTCAATTTCACACAGAACTTTCCTGATGTAATTTACTTTGTTGATATGGTAGATGATTTCTAGAATACTAAAACCTATAAAACCTGTGTAGTATAAGTATCTTACACTTGGCTTGCTGCAAAATTTGACGGTTTCCCTTTACTACTACTGTACAATTGAATTCTCTGCTATACTGCCAAGTTTGTGATACATGACATTTGGCCTAGTTACATGTGCAAGTTTCCACAGCGCATTATGGAAGACGCAACAGTATCTTTTTCCAATACAATGCCACGGCTGAATTTAACCGTTCGGCCGAACTTCTATAAAATCTGACAATTTCCAAAAAGTTCCTGTCTCAGCAACAGGTACTGCAATCAGAAACGAACAAAGCATGCAACACCCACCCCCTACCCCCAAACACACAAATGTGCCACCGTCTGCCAAATGTAAAGGACTCCTTTTCGGTAAGAGGTGTAAGGGGAAAGAAAATTCGACAGCTAGCTCTCTATTCCAAGTCCTTCAGTCTTCTCTGTAGTAACTCTAACCACTTCGGTTTCGCATTTCTCCTTCGATAATACTAAGGTCGCCCGGCCCGATAACTGCACAGCTCCAATTTTAGTTTCCAAGAAGCCTGACAGACCGGCAGCCTGCCCACTTGCTCTGCCAGCCTTCTCGGCGTTCCGCATGTTGGCCGAACGCGGGGCAGTCTGCACAAAGCCAACCAGGACGGCTGATCTCGAGGAGGGAGCAGCTCCAGGCCCCGGAGGCCTGCGGAGAGGTCGCAGCCCAGGCAGCTTGCGAACCGCCAGCCTCCCGAAACCAGGCGCGGGCATGCGGCGCGTGGCGCGTGCTGGGACGTAAACAGCAGAGCCAAGAGGGCACTGGACCGCACGCCCCGCCCGAGTCCGCGACCCCTCGGGGGCCCGCGACGCCCTACCTGAACGCGCAGTCCGGGTCGCGGGCGTCTCGGCCCGGCGCGCCCAGCCCGCTCCGCTTGCTGAAAAGCTTCTGGAACAGGGTGGGGGCCATGCTGACCGCCGCCAGACCGGGGTCGCTCAGCTGGGAGCTCGCCAAAGGCCCCCGCTCCTACCGCCGCCCCGCCACCCCCATGGGCGCCTCAGTCATATGACAGAAATTAGTCACTTCAAACGGCCACGGCGCGCGGGGCGGAGCGTGAGGCTGAGGACGACGTGATTGGCTGGCAGCGAGCCGCATCACGTGGCAACGAGCTGAGCAAGGGGCGGGGTGGGGGTGGGGAGGCGGGGCCTCCTGCCATTGGCTGACCCGCGGGTCTGTCACGCGGCCTCTCACGGGGCGGAGCGGTGCGAGGGCGCCCCGCAAGAGGCCAAAGAGAGCCTCGGCGCAGAGGCCCGCCCCTGGCCCTCCTGGGCTATGGGAGGAAACCTTGGTCTGCGACTTGGCGCGCAAGTTTCCATTGACACTGGCATTTAGTATCTAGTTGGATCTAACAACTGCTTGGGCTCGGTCTCCTTGGTAACCAACAAAATCACAAGCAAAACCAAGGGAGGCACAGCCTTAAAAAAGGCATCTACCTAAAAATACCTAACCCTTTATGCTAAATATTTGAATTTGAGAGACAGCAGTTAGAGAGCTTGGTAGTAAAGGGCTTGTGTAGAATACTAGAGGCCCTGGGTTTGATCCCCAGCATCAAACAATAATTTAGCAAACTGTTAAGGAAGGCCAGAATCAGAACTTACACACACACACAGAGACTGTCATCTTAATATCTTAGTATGAGAAAAGAAGGAACCCCCGGTATTGTAACCAAGTGCTCTCAAAAAGGAAAATAAGGCTCATGGACCTTCCTACCAATCTTATCAGAAAATCAGAGTCCAGATAAAATTTGCCATTCCTTTACCAGGATGAAGGATTTTGTGCAATGGAATGCAGTTATCTGAGAAATGTGGATGTCAAGAAACTGGCTATGGAGGCTGGAGAGATGGCACAGAGGTTAAGAGCACTGATTGTGTTTCCAGAGGCCCTAAGTTCAATTCCCAGCAACCCCAGGATGGCTCACAACAGTCTGTAATGAGATCTGGTGCCCTCTTCTGGCCTGCAGGCATACATGGAGGCAGAACATTGTGTATACATAAGTCTTAAAAAAAAAAAAGAGAGGGGGTGCTGGATAGATGGCTCCGCGGTAAGAGCACTGACTACTCTTCCAGAGGACCAGGGTTCAATTCACAGCACCCACATGGCAGCTCACAACTGTCTGTAGTTCCAGTTCCCAGTTCCAGGCAAACACCAAGGCAAATAAATAAAAGTTAAAAAAAAAAAAAAGAAAGAAAGAAAGAAAGAAAGAAAGAAACTGGCGGTGGTGTATGCTTGGAAAGCTACATAAAGACTCTTGAGAATTTCATTTAACAAGACACAAAAACCAAATCTTTAAGAAGTTACCAGCTGAACTGTAGTTAAGAGTTAAAAAAATAAAACATGGGAAATGGCAGAATATTTGTATATCATTAATAATTTGTTAGTGGTTAGCATATTGAGCTCTAACGTTACAAGATTTTTATATATTTATTAATAAGTCTCTTGCTGGCCTGGAGTTTACCATGTAGTCCAGGGTACCCCTTCTGCTGCATCCTCTTTGATATCACTAGGATTAATACTTTACATTCCTTTGCCCATCTTGCCCTTTACATCCTTTTTAAGTAGATTCTGGACATCAAATTCAGGTTGTCATCTTACACTGTAAGTACTTCATCTACCAAGCTATCTTCCCATCTTCCAAAGTTGCTGCCAGGAGCAGGGTATGTGTGTGCTTGTTTTGTTTTGGAGCTTGCTGTGTAGCTCAGGCTTGTCTCCAGTTCTCTATCCTGTCTCTACCACTCCAGTACACAAGACTTTTAAAAGAACTAATGGAAAGGGCTGGAGAGATTGCTCAGTGGTTAATAAGTGTTAATATTATTGTGGTTAATAATTAGTAATAAAGTGGTTAATAACTGTTCTTCCAGAGGACCTGAGTTTGATTCCCAGCATCCACATGGCAGCTAACAACTTTCTGTAATTCCAAAATCTGACACCACTACACAGTTATACATGTAGGCAAAACACCAATTTACCTAAAAAATAAAGATAAATATTTCTTAAACAAAAGAACTAATAGAAAATGATTAAAAAATAAATTTGCTCATTCCACAAACATTTGAGTTCTGGGTACTGGGGATCAACATTAACAATAGAAAAGGTAGTCTTTAGACAAGATGATAGTAAGTTAAGTGTAAGGTAATTCCAGATAATTAGTGTTATGAAATTAATGAACTAATTATGTCACAAGAAAGGTCTTTCTGCAAAGGTTTGTAGTGCACAGGTTGGATTTTATTCATAAGTTATTTGTAAACTGCACAAATTTCAACTGGGTGTGATGCTTTGAATAAGAACCCCCTCCTCCCCCTCATATACCTGCATACAGGGAGTGGAACTTTTTGAAAGGATTATAAAGATTAGGAGGAGAGACCTTGCTAGAATAGGTGTGGTGGTGTTGGGGGAAGAACACCAATGGGAGCAGACGTAGAGGTTTCAAAAAGCCCACGCCAGACCCAGCTTTATCTTCTTCTCTGCCTACAGATTAGGATGTAGCTCTCAATACTTCTCTAGCACCATGCCTGCCATATGTGCCACCACCATGATCCTAGCCATCATGCTGATAATGGACTAGCCTCTGACACTGTAAGCAAGCCTCCAGTTCAATGTTTTCTCTTCTAGGAGTTGCCATGGTCATGGTGTCTCTTCACAGCAATAGAACAGTGACTAAGACATGGGACAATAGAGTTTCCAAATACATTCCTTGTACATTTTAGGAAATCCTCTCAACTCCCATGTCAAACACTAGAAGATCTTTAATATAGAAAAAATGAACTATATGTATCTCTTTTCAAGCAGATTATTTGTGACATTTTTAACGTGAAAAAAAAAAAAACCATGTATCTGATGAGTCAGTGTGTAAACTGTCTGCTGAAGTTTCCTGTTTTGTATACAAACAAGCTAGGTGAATGTCAGGGAAGCAGACTAAAGCCTTCTACACAGGACCAAAGTCTCTTAAGGACAAGAGGCTGTCTGTGGCTGGCTCAGAGATGCATCTTTCCAGGTTCCCTCAGAAAGGTAGTTTCCAAATACAGTAACCTCATCTTGGAATGTGCCTTCATCTTGGAAAAAATTCCTTCATGGGTGATCATGGATATTAATAGCAGGAGAAGCAGTGCTGCTTGCCTAAGAGATGCTTTATTTTAGTGTTCTCCAATCATGCAATCCCTTCAACTCTGCGTCTCAGTCTTCAAAATACAGAGAAAACCTGATTTATTTGCTACTGTTCATCACGTTCCCTATATTGTAATATAATGCTAAAATAACAGAATCAAAACATCAAAGGGATACAAATTTATAACAAGACACGGCTATGCTTAAATTCTTTTGAGATTGGTATCAAAATATGTTGACACTGTTGTTTAATATGGTCTGTTCTCATAGAGAAGCTGAGGTACCTTGTAAGCAAGCTCTTTAAGTTTGAAAAATGCATATAGGAGAAATTAACAGTTTTTAATCTAATCATTAATGCTATCTTACATGAATGTAGAACAATGAGTTAGGACTATTAAATGTAAGTACTACAGTCTAACACTAGAAGATTCAGTCTCTCCCAAACTGGTCTCTGTCCACCAGCTTCAAGACCATCCTCCTGGCTGGGTGTAGTGATGCATGTCTTCAGTCTCAGTGCTCAGGAGCAGCAGCAGGTGGATCTCTGTGAGTTTGAGACCAGCTTGGCCCATATAAGGAGTTCCAGGATAGCTAGACTCTCATAGAGACTCTGCCTCAAAAAGATCAAAAAACAAAATCACTTTCCTGAAAATATAAATGGCAAGGTAGTTTTCACTGTACCTATTTGCTGTTTGCCTGACCTAGGGAATGGGCCAATAAAACTATAATTTTGTCCCTTTCGCCACCATGCTAAGAAACTTTGACTCAGTTGTGCTAAATTATTCTGAAAGAAAAATTTTCATATATTAACACCTCAAAATAACCAGTCCACTTACAAATACTTAGGGTCACCCAATTTTTAAAACTCTTAAGCCAACTACTTGTAGCAACATAATAAGCAAATGGTAATGGTTTAAAGTACAAAAAGGAATAAACATTGCTTTATTTGCAAATATCCCTTAAATCCTTCCTGCCTCAGCCTGTTTGAGGCACTGAAGATACAGTGTTGAAAGTGACAGTCTCCATTGGGAATTTGTGGCTACTGGAAGGAAACAAAATACCTGCAGGTTGTGATAGGAGCTACAGCAGAAACCCTGACAGGAAGTAACTGAAGGAGATCAGAATTAGATAGTGAGTGACAGGGAAGGCCACTCCAAACATGTAGGATTTGAGCTGATATATGAAGAATTTAGAAAACAGCCATGAAAAAGAGGGGCAGGGACATTCTAAGATAAAGGAGACAAAGAGGCTCTGCAATAGTAATAGGTCTGGTGTCTGAAGAGAAGGTAAGCCAGAAGAAACAGAGCAGACTCCGGGAAGAAACAATAGCTTACATGTGCTTAGAAAACACAGTGGGCCAGAATATAAACCATGGGAGGGAGGGTAAGTGTAATGGGAATAGACTGGTGATATAGCTCAAAAGTACAGTGCTAGCCCATCACATGTGAGGTCATAGGTTCAATCCTTGGCACCACAAGAAAGTAAATGGTAACTGTGCAAGCAGCCCTAGTTAGACCCAGCGAATCATAAGAAAATTATAAAAACAATAACAAAATGATATGAAAATAGGAGAAATTGTAGGGAAAGTATTCAGTGAGAGGGAATAAGAAAGAGAAATGAAGAATGAAAATGACATAATACGAGCTGGAGAGATGACTCAGCGGTTAAGAGCATTGACTGTTCTTCCAGAGGACCTGAGTTCGATTCCCAGTGTCCACATGGCAGCTAACAACTGTCTGTAATTCCAAGATCTGACACCCTTACACAGATATACATGCAGGCAAAACACCAATTCACATAAAATAAAGATAAATATTTAAAGAAAAGAAAATGACAAATACATTATATACACATGAAATTATCGAAGAATGAAGAAATAAAGGAGTAATGGGAGCTATTACGCAAGATGAAAATAGGAAAGGGCAGCACTAGTTAAACTTTGTAAGATTGCTTTTAAAAGAAAACATGAAATTAGGAGAGGGCTCTGTTAGGGAGGGGATATAGTGATGGGGTGAATAGCTTAAAATACATAGTATACATACATGAAATTCTCAAACAATACATAAAACTACTATTTTTTTAAAGAACAAATAACGAATACATGAAATCATTTACATCTTTAGCCATCAGGAAAATTAATGCCGAGATTCCTTCTGACTCTAGTCAGAATGACTGTTACGAAGAAAACTAATGGCACAAAGGCTGGCATAGGTGTTGAGAGAGATCAACCAGGATTCACTGCTGCTGGGAATGTGAACTGTTGTAGTCATTCAGAAAGTCAGCATGGAGGTTTTTAACAATATAGAAATAGAACTACCATATGACCCAGTACTACCACTCCTGGGCATATGCATGATGGAATCTAAGTCACCACACCATATTAAAACAAAATTAAGAAGAGTTCCGCTGGGAGTCAGGTAGATGGCTCAGTAGGTAAAGGCACTTCTTGACAAATCTATTGACCTGAATTCAGTCCTTGGAGCCCACATGGAGGAAAGAGAGATTCAACTTTTGAAAATTGTCCTCTAACCTCTGCAATGCATACCCATCCTACTTGTATATAAAGACATTAAGAAAAGAAAAGAAAATGCAGCTGAAGAGCATGATCTATAGATCAGTGGTTGAGCACATGTCTGGCACACATGAAGCCATAGTTTCAATGTCCACAACTGGAAGAAAATGCAAAGAAAGAAATTTTAGAACTGGAGAGATGATCCAGTGGATAAAACACTTATCAAGGTTGATGAATGAAGCCTGTAATCCCAGAATCCACATAAAAGCTAGGTAGGCATGTTGACCACCTATAATCCAAGAAGTCAGGAAGCAGAGATAAGGACTCCTGGAGCAAGCTGGCTAGCTAGAGTAGCTGACTGGCAAGCTCTGATTTCAACTGAGAAAGCCTGTCTCAATAAGTGGTAAACAATTGAGGGATACATATATATCAATATGTGTGTGTGTGTGTGAACATGCATATACCCACCTGCCTACCACACACACACACATTCACATGCAAAATAATAATAATTCAGCTGGAGAGGGGTGTGATATTTCCCTGTAATACATTACTTGGGAAGTTGAGGGAGAAGACTCTCAATCAATCAGTCAGCACTGGCCTAGAACTCCCTATGTAGACAAAGCTGGTCTCAAACTCACAGAAATTCACCTGCTTTTGTCTCTCAGCTGCTGGGATTAAAGGCATGCCCCACCATGCCTGGCCTACCACCAATATTTATGGAATAGACAAAGATTTGGAGTCACTTGAACAGAAATAATGGCTAAAGATATGAGTAGATGATATTACCCAGGGCAAGCATGTTGCCCACAAAGGGGCTCTGGAGCACAACTCTAGGAAATACCAAAAGTTTAAAGACTGCAAGAAAATCAGACCTATAGAAGAAATGGGAGCATCGAGATTAAAACCTTTTGGGTAAAATTTTAGAGAGGTCATTTCTTAAAGGAGGCCTTAAAAAGAGTACTTTACTATCTTCAGTATTGGTAGCTGGAAGAAACTGGGCAGGGTGAGAATTCAAAATACCCTTTAAAATAGCATCAAGGAGGACAGACATGGTGGCAAATATCATTAATCCCTGCATGCAGGAAGCATAGTTTGAGGCCAGCCTGGTCTACATAGGGAGTTCCAGGTTATCCAGGGCTACTGGTGAAACTCCTACGAGAGAGAGAGAGAGAGAGAGAGAGAGAGAGAGAGAGAGAGAGAGAGAGAGAGAGAGAGAGAGAGAGAGATATTAGATTTCTGGGACTGGAGAAGGATTTGTGAAGAAACACTAAAATACCTAGATGTAAATGCATAAAGAACAATAGGTCAGCTAAAAACACCAAAGGAAGATTTAAGATGCAGGAGGACTTCACATTTCCAAATGTCAGCTAGGATGTAAAACTGCATAGAGAGGGTAGAAATAACTTCTCTCTTGAGTCTGGTGTTGCACCCTTTACACTGTACAAACACATAATGCTATATATACACTATAGGAATTAATGAAATCCCTTGGATAAAAACTTGCCATTCCAGTTGAAAATAAAAGTCACATATGCCTCCCATGGATTTTTAACTAGATTTTTAAAATTTAAGTGTGTGTGTGTGTGTGTGTGTGTAAGCCATGTGTATGCAGTGGAGACCAAAGAGTGTGTCACATCTTCGGGGACTTGAACATGGGTCCTGGGTACCGAATTCTGGTCTTCTGGGAGAGCAGGAAGTATTTGTAACTGTTGAGATATCTATCAGCCTCTTAAGTGGGTTTTTCCAAAAGAATCCAAAAATGATTTTATATGAAGTATAATTTGAAAATATTTTAAATTAATGAAATTTATTTTAATTAGTTATAAGACAAAATGATCCAGGTTCTCTCAGTGCAGGGAATAGAACCTAGGGTTCTGAGTTACATCCATCACCAGCCATTTTCAATTTTTTCTTTTGAGATAAGGTCTTCTAAGGTACTTAGGCTGATCAGGAACTCTCAGTCCTTATACCTTAGCCTCCTTAGTAGTTGGGATTCCAGGTATTACACTGTACTGGACTAGTCTTTATAAAATCAATGGGAAGCCTGAAAAAAACAGTGCACACCTTCTCTCTCTCTCTCTCTCTCTCTCTCTCTCTCTCTCTCTCTCTCTCTCTCTCTTTAAATTTATTTTGGATTTATCAAAAAAAACTGTAAAATAAATTTAAAATGCTGAAAAGTTAACAATAACTATAAAGAAGATAAAAATCATAAGTATGACTTATCAAGGGTGATAATACAAATAAGATTGCTACACATATATTTACTTTGTGTTCAGCTTTCCCTCTGAATTTTTTTTTCCATCCCTGTATATCCCCATTCAAGGTCTCTTCCCCTTCCCACCACATCAGGTCATTTTTTCTTCTCCACAACTCCCCATCCCCTCCCTGGGCAGGGAGCAGACAGTCCTATGGTCCCACTGACCCAATAATGCTTAGATCAGTCTCCACTCCTGGCAAATCCAGTTTTGTCCCCACTCCCTCAAGAGTGAGTCTGGTGTTCCTATAGTTAGAGTGGGATCAGTCCAGGGTGTTTCTGATCCCAAGCTGTTCAGTGGTTGTGGTTTGCAGCTTGGGCATGCTTGGCTTTTTTCTTGTTTGTTTGTTTAGAGACCACTAATGAGTGAGTACATCCCCTGCTTATCTTTCTGAGTTTGTGATACCTCACTCAGGAGGATAATCTCCAAATCCATCCATTTGCCTGCAAATTTTAGGATATCATTTTTTCTTACTGCTGAGTAGTACTCCATTGTGTAGATGTACCACAGTTTGTTAATCCATTCTTCAGTTGAGGGACATCTAGGTTGTTTCCAGGTTCTTGCTATTACAAATAATGCTGCTATGAACATAGTTGAGCAATACCTTTGGAGTGTGACTGTGCCTTTTTAGGGTATACACCCAGAAGTGGTATTGCTGGGTCTTTGGGGAGACTGATTCTCAATTTTCTGAGAAACCGCCATATTGCATTCCAAAGTGGCTGAACAAGCTTACACTCCCACCAACAATGGAGGAGTGTTCCCCTTGCTCTGCATCCTCTCCAACATAGGCTGTCATCTGTGCCTTTTATCTTAGCCAATCTAACAGGTGTTAGGTGGTATCTCAAAGTTGTTTTGATTTGTATTTCTCTGATGGCTAAAGATGATGAGCACTTTTTCAGCACACCTTCTCTTTCCAGAAAGAAACAAATTCCTTTTTCATATTCTTTCAGGAAGGGTTAATGAAAGACTAAGGTTTGGCCACCGGTCTAAATTGAGTCTACCCTTCTTCTAGGATGTAAGAACAAGAATCCTCTTTGGATTTCTCATGATGCCAGCCACAGGCCCTTCTGTTTCTTTCCTCTTGCCCATATTGAAGGTCATGTCCTCCACTCCCAATCCTTGTACCAACTTGCTCTTCCTCCCATTTCTCCCTGTGCTTCTCCAGAAAACAAGAAGTCTTGGGCTCACACTATACTTCCTCCTAAACCTAGAACCCATCACTTCTAAACTACATAACTTGGTGAAGGACTAACCTCCAGAACTAGCTTATTTCTTTATTAGCAATATAAAGCAGTCAAATATGTATGTCCACTTATCCTATTAGTCCCAATCCACAGGTCAGGTATCACTTTCTCATAGGAACCTACCATCAGATTAGAAAGTACCTCCTGTTAAACAGTGAAGGAAGGGAATAGGCCTTGTCTCAGTCCTCATTCCCTATCGTTTACCATATTTCTGCTTTTAAAACCACCACAAGAGTTGCTGACTCCACTCAACAGTGATCTGGAAAACAAGTCTGAATTTGTTGCATCCTTCATCATTAACATTCTCTTCTGTATGTTCATAGTTCACCTCCAGATGAAGTCAGAGTAAAAAAAAAAAAAAGTTAGTGGCTTAGACCTTGTCAAATCATTTTCAGGGATGTTTTCATAGGAACTCTATTTAAAAATACTGTTTAGGTTATTTGACCTCAGATTAAATAGAAGACTTTATGTTTTTCCTTGCCGCTGGAGCAGCTTTGAATCTGTCTTAAGGAATGCCCACTACAACTCTGGTTCTTGCTTTATATGTAGCCTAAGTCATAACATTAGGGTTAAAGTCTCACCAAGTTATACAACTGTACTCTGTTCACTGACAACAGGATTGCTGTTTTCTTAGGACAGGCACTGTCCAGATACCACAAGTTATACTATGAAAACACTAAAACAATCATAATCATAGTCCTACAGATAGTGTTGAAGCTTCTTTGGAGATGAGGTAACATATTAGATACTTAGTGTATGACTGGTTTACACATTATATATTCCTGTTCCAGCAATTTCTGGGTGTAGAGTTTCTTTTAGTCAGATGTAGAATTAGGTCTCTCACTCATGTGGTTTCAATTAGGTTCTGTTAAAAATAGCTTGTAATATAATCATTTTCATTTTTAGCACTTCAACAACTTTACTTACTTTAATCCATACAAAGGACAGACCTGGGGACAAAAACCAAAGGAAGTTATACAGTACCCTCATGAGACCTCATCATGAGCAAAAAACTACCTATTTTAGTGCATGGTCTTCTAATTTTTAAAAACACTTATTTATATTTTATGTATTAGTGCTCTGCATGTATACGTGTACGCCAGAAGAGGGCATTAGATCCTTTTATAGATGGTTGTGAGTTACCATGTGGTTGCTGGGAACTGAACTTAGGACCTCTGGAAGAGCAGCCAGTGCTCTCAACCACTGAGCTATCTCTCCAGCCCACAGGGTCTCCTAGTAACATCCAATTGTTCCATATTTTAAAGAACAAATACATGTATAGGAAGCATCTGAGAGAATGCCTCTTTTCTTAACTGACTAAAGAAAATGACAAGAATATTTGTAGGATTTCCACACAGTTTGTTACAAACAACAAGAGAATTTTTAATTTCATATAACTTCAGGCAGACATTCTGCTTATCTGGACTTTTTACTTCATGCTCACATCTTCAATTCAGTGAAAATTCAGTCACAGCTGTTGTGGTCTCCCATCTGTCTTCATTATAATATCTAGAGAAAATGAAAAACATTATTTTGTACAGAAACAAGTGTCCAACATTTACTAATAACGAATTTCCAAGGGTGAGAGCCCTCACTGCTTGTGTCACACCCAGCCTTCCTGAAAATACTGGGAAATCCTTTTTGGAGAAAGAAGAGACCTTCTGAGTAACATTCTGACAATGGTGCTCTGCAGGGTTCTGAGCACCCTGCAGACTGGAGGAACTCTGTCCCCAGGGCTTTTTGTCCTTGTTCTGGGCTCCTCTGGCACAGTCAGACAACACCTCACACCCTTTACCGTTCCTTTGCATTCCCTATTCCTCCCTGTAGTTAAATCCACACTCTTACCAAAATACAGCATTATTGGGGCTTTCTTCTCAGGATTTATACCAGGACATCCAGAAGGGAGACTACAGCTTAACCAAGTCTCCACTGTCATATTTTCATACATCTTACCCCTTATCTTAATTAGATTATACCAGGTGGTTCCTTAATTTTGTTGCACCTCAAAAAACCTTGCTATCACAGTCATATCTCCATGCCAATTATCATGAGGAACCTAAATATCAAACAAACAGGAAAGCAATGTACAGTTAAGTTAAAATTGGCTACTCAAAGTGGGGGTCCCATCTAGGGATCAGTACAGCAGCAGCATCTAACAGTAGTCTTACTGTTTGAAATGAGGGTCCATTAGTACCATTCTAAAGATACTGTGGCAAAAGCTCTATCTTAACATGATCACCAAGTGGTTCACAAATCACTTTTTAGGGGAGCCAACATCACTCTGTTCTATGCTCCTTGTGTTGGATTACTAACCTTAGATACTGTCTACTCACTTACTAAAGAATAAAGGCTTCTTGGTTATTCCCCCCACACCGGCTTCTGGGTAATTTTCCAGTCTCACCTTCACTTCACTTTTGCAGACTTCATATACACCTTCAGGGATATGATCTTTATT
Source organism: Sigmodon hispidus (assembly GCA_004025045.1). NCBI lineage: Eukaryota > Metazoa > Chordata > Mammalia > Rodentia > Cricetidae > Sigmodon > Sigmodon hispidus. The sequence continues at coordinate 56,990 of PVIH01007542.1, forward strand.
TTCCCAGTCATATACTGTCATGCCTCAATTCTGAAACTTGAAATTACTAGAGATCTGTGCATCATCTTCCAATTATCCTTTCTTACTACCCCACATAAGCAACTAGTTAATCAACTGTTTAGACTAGTTCTTAGAGTTTCTGAGTCAGATTTGAGAGGCAATAAACTGAGAATTCTTATTCTTTATAAGTATCCAGGTGGTCTGAGTAGCATACTTTGAGATACACTTTTATGCCCACGTGTAAGAATTTCCACTAGGGAGACTGGACACGTTGGTATGAGTGGGGATTTTATTACTACCTACAGAGAATGAGAACCCAGGCGATCACCTAGCTCTGCACAGCAGAAGGGGGTAAGAGAGCATTGTCCCTACGGGGGTGGGGTGGGGGTGGTGGTGTTTAAAGAAAAACCTACATAATCAAGATGCGACACACCTTGATGTTCCAGGATTGGGCAAAGGGGTAAGGTGCAGCAGCCATTGGAGTTTTCTGGTGCGAATCCAACCTTTGAATCCATTGGCTGCTACGGAAGTTCACTCACAGACCTGGGTCCTGCCCCTAGAATGAATCCTGGTGCTTACAACAGTAGTTCATCTTTATTTTCCCAACTCTGTTCACATGGACTTTGACAAAGATCACACCCAGACTTTTTACTTTCAGCTCACTTCTTTACAAATCCAAACTTTCTTGACAAAATGATCAACTGAAAAATAACGTTGACTAGAATGGGATAAAAAGTAAGCATGACCTCAGAGGTTCTCTACCATCTGCCTTCTAATACAAGTCAACAGTTTTTTTGAAAATCCAGTCTCTAGGGGTGGTAGGCATAACTAATATCTATACTTTGATGTTTATACTGATACTTCTTTCTAAAAGGTCTATACTCAAGATTCTCCACCCGAGGAGTTACACCTGCTTGTGTACCATAATATGATCATATATACATTTCTATTAAAGCAATATGCCTCCATCAGAGTTGATTTAGCTATCTAATATCTTCTATCAGATTATTAATTGACTGAAGAAAGCAACTATATTAACTCCAGCAACTAACATGACATTCAGACTCCAAAAGTATTTCCCAAATGACTCAGTCAACTACAGAACCTCCATCTTTCCATGAATGGCTGTGTGTTAACCAAATAACAGGCTTGGGAATTTGTTATACTGTCAAAATATGTTGATTTCTTTTCTTCCAAAGTACTGACTTCACCTCTGTAGTTAATATTTGTCTGTGACTATATACACTTACTGGACACCTTATTCTTCACATGATAGTATAATTAAATTTACCATCAAATACAGAAATGACACATATATTTTATTTAGACTTTTTGCAATTTAATCAAAACCAAGAAAAAAGTTTTCAAAAGAGAGATTTCAATTAGACTCAAAGAACTAATCAAATATCTAAAAAGCAAATCATCACTGCACACTAGATGATTTATTTTTGTTGTACTGGGAATTGAACCCAGGGCCTCACATATACCAAGCAAGTATTCTAAACTGAGCTATATTCTCAAGCCTCATAATGAGTGATTATTATATTCTAGATACTTTACATAGCTTACCTATAAGCCTTTCAATTCTTTGAGGTAACATCTATTTAACCAGTTTTATAGATAGCATACTAAAATCCATAGACTTATAGTGAATTTTTTCAAGTGTCAGAATTTGAATGTAGGCATGTATCATTAGCCAAAGACTTCTGTTACCATCTAACTCCCTATAACTTCTATTGAATCATTTCCACCTCACCTGCTGTGTGTCTCTGTGCTATTTCTACCTATCAATATCTAAAATCTCAAGCTTCTCACCAAGAGAGAGAAAGAAGGGGAGTGTCTATGTCCGTGATTATATGGTTATATGTTTAAAGGCTAAGAAGCTTTTAGGTTTATATAGTGCGGGAATCAAGTTCTGACTTGGCCAGTAATTATCTGTGCAAACTAGGACATAATCACTTATCAATCTAGCAAAATAATTTTGTCATTTCTAGAATGAAAAAATAGAAAAGGACATGGCTCTAAAACTTTAGTGTTTACTGTAATCTCCTTGAAAGTTTAACATCGCCTTCTCTCAAGCCTCTGAATTTACCAGGTTTTCAGCTGTCCTGGTGGTTAGAAGACCATCACTGAGTAATGCTGCTCTAGACATTTTCTAAATCCTCTTCTATCTAGTGGTAACATTTTCAGAGCCTATTGACTACTCTGTATTCCCTATCATATTATTTTTGCTGTTGTTTTCTTAAACCATTTTTTTCTTTAATCAACATAGTGCTAGTTGTTTTTCAGTTATACTGAACAGGGTTCTAGACCATCAATATGAACTTTACACTGTAGCCCTGATTAGATTACTGCCAAACTAGCTAAAACTTTAAATGCCAATGGCTAAGAATAGGGTGTTGAATATTTTAAATAACATGATCACAAGTTATCTTGGTACTTTGCTATTTTTATTAAATGAAAGGTAGGCACAAGTAGCCAGAGGTCAAAGGGCAATCACTTAGGTGAGGAGGCTGTTCTTCGTTAGGACAACAGCCTAGAAATAAGCCAGGAGATGGCAGCATCAGCTCAACATTCATCAAGGGGTCTCTAAATTAAGCTACAACTATGAACAATTGAATCTCTCAGGCTCATTTTGGTTTGGCTTTGTTACTTAATCCTCAAATTTTGACAATGTCTGATATCACAAACTAATATGACAGACATAAAAAGGATCAACAGTTTTCCTATTTTTATGAATAAAGTTTTTATAACATACATATAAACAAAAAGTACACATATGTACATCTTGAGGGCTGTTTCATAAATGTTTCATAAATGTAACTAGCACGTAGAATTATCTATAACAATTTCTTTAGTTAATACCTTCACTCCAATGAGAGTATTGATTCCCAATACCTTTAGAGTTTAGTTTACCTGGTTTATGCTACACACATAATAGTAAATACAATTCTTAAGAGTATCTAATACCTTATGTGAAGTTTATTAATATGACCCAACATAATAGTTTTATTTAACTATATTGTTTGATTATTACTATGTAGCACTTGACTGAATATACCACAGTTTGACTATTTTAATTCATGTGTATCTGGCTAGATTATAGTTTGAAACTACCATGACCAATGAACATTCTAGTATATATCTTTTTTTTTTTTTTAGACAAGCCATGTTATCCTAGCTGTCCTGAAACTTGCTACACTCTTAGAGAAGACTGGCCTCAATATACTGAGATCCATTACCTGCTTCTGCCTCCCATGTGCTAGAGTTAAATATGTGGACCACTACACCTGGTTCTAGTCTGTATCTTTTGATAGACATATATAGACATCATTACTGAGCATATTACTAGAAGTGGAACTGTTGAGTTGCTAGAGGTTTTCTATCTCAACTCTTAGAGGTCCTGTATTGTGAATAGTAAGCCCTAAAGTTAGATATAGTTGTTGGTCCCCCCTTTAGGACTGGAGATGGCACACTCCATCATGGGCAATTATGGATTTTTCTGTCAATATATATCTTATTTGTATGTGCTACTCTAGCTTACTTACCAAGTAACCTAAACAATTACTAGAGTCAACAAGAGACTCAGAACAAGAGAAAGCTTCACAACAAACCCAAGCTACACTGCAAGATGCTCTAACACTTAAACTTCCATGGTAGAGGAGATCCAGCAGTGTGTTAGGTATCCCTGACAGATAGAGATGTTGTCTGGATCTTTTGGAAGGACCTCAGAGTTGAATAGTATGGCCCTTAGAATTTCATAGTCAAGTTCAACTACCACATGGTAGACAAATACTTAAACCCTGAAGAACAGCATTGAGCCTGGGACTGGCCTTAACACTAGGCCACTGTGTTACTGATCTTCTGTAGAAAAGAACAGGTCTTCACTGCCAAATGAAACTGATCTATTTAAGATTACACTCAAGCATGTACTAAAGGCACAAGTAAGTCACATGAAGAACTGGTCCAAGAGCTACAGTCCCTCCTTAATTACTTCCATTCTCATCCGATCTACACCTAGAGGTCATTGCAAGTGCTCTATGGTTGGCTAACCAGAAAAAAAGGTCAGATCTGGTTAACACATGGGTCAGTACCTCTGATATATCTCAGGAAAAAAACCAGAAATCTTCTTCCTCAGGGGCAATGCTTTGGGTAGTGTACCTTGTTTGCTTTGCTGGAAGGAGGAATGACCAGATGTTGAATATATACCAATTCATAGGTGGGAACCAATGATTTGGATGGATGATTAAGACTTGGAAGAAATACAATTAGAAAAATAGATGAAAAGGAAATTTGGAGACGAGGCATTATATAAAATTCTCTAAATGGGAAAAACCCATGAAACTATTTGTATGACATACAAATATACATCAAATGGTGACCTTAGCAGAGGAGAAGTCTTAATAATCAAGTGGACAGGATAAACAATGCTGTGGATACCAGTCTCTTTCCCTAGCAGCCTCTGTCAGAACAAAGTGGAGAAAGAGGAAGGAAACTGACTAGTATCCTTTCTGTCCTTGTACATAAAGTAACGAGGTAGCAGGAAATACAGCCTCATCTACATGAAACAATTTTTATCATCATACAAAAGACACTGTTCTCTCCTTATAGGGTGAACACTATGCATGTGGATGGATATGTCTTCTTTATATACAATACTTCTGCAAAGCTGTTATACATAAATTTATGGCTACTTTACACAGTGATAGTGGTGTCATAGTGTTATGGTTTGATGTATTTCAATGCTTGCTCCTCAGCTGGTGGTACTATTTTGAAAAGTTGTAAAACGCAGAGGAAATGGAACCTTCGTGGAGAAATTGGGTGGTAAGGAGCTGGTCTTGAGGTTTTATAGTTCAGGCTTACATCCTGTCCACTCTCTGCTGTCTCACACAATGTGACCAGCTGTCTCATGTTCTTGCCACCATTCTTTCTCCACTGTGATTGACTATACTTCTTCTTAAACCATGAGTAAAAATAAACTCCTCACCTTCAGGTGGCTTTTTCAGGTATTTGGTTACAACTAGAAAAGTTATTCAGTGTTCCGGTCAGGTTCCAGTACCGGGACCAGGTGCTGTCTGTGGAGTGTGTCCCCACACACTCCCTAGCAGACAGAGATAAACTTTGGCTGTCAGGGTCCCCCCACCCCAGCTGCTGCTAAGACAAGGGACCTTACACGGCCACCCTGCCTCCAACTACTCAAACAGAGAAGGACTGAGGACTTGAAATTCAGTCCCCTGCCCACAGCAGAGTTAGAGATTGAGCAGACCCCTTGTTCAGAGGTGACAGGAGATACACAAGCCCTCTTACCACAACTGACCAGGAGCCATCTAATCATGAACCACTGAAGCAGTAGGCAGACACCAGTGCAAAAATATATATAATAATTTAAAGAAAAACAAGGTAACACCAGAAGAAAGTGGCGGTCCTACAACTACAAGACCTGAACTGAGCAATGAAGAGGAAACAGAAGGAAGCAACACCAAAAATAACTTTATGATGATCATTGAAGTCCTCAAAGAAGATATGAAAAATTCCCTTAAAGAAATAGAAGAAAATACAACCAAAAAATTGGAAGAGATGAACAAATCTATGAAAGAAACATGCCAGGAACTAAAAACTGAAATAGAAGCAATAAAAAAGGCAAAAAATGAGGCAAATATGGAAATAGAAAACCTGAAGAAAAAAGCTGGAACCACAGATACAAGCATAACCAACAGAATTCAGCAGATGGAAGAGAGAATCTCTGAAGTGGAAGACTCAGTAGCTCAAATAGATATATCAGTCAAGAAAAATCTAAACCAAAAAACCATAACACAAAATGTTCAGGAAATCTGGGACACCATGAAAAGACCTAACTTGAGAATAATAGGAATAGAAGAAGGAGAAGAATGCCAGCTCAAAGGCACAGGTAATGTTTTGAATAAAATTATAGAAGAAAACTTTCATAACTTGAAGAAGGAAATGCCTATAAAGATACAAGAAGCTTACAGAACACCAAATAGATATGACCCCCAAAAAAGTCAGCATGCCACATAATAATCAAGTCACAAAACATACAGAACAAAGAAAAAATTTTAAGAGCTGCAAAAGAAAAGGGCCAACTTACCTATAAAGGCAGACCCATCAGAATAACACCTGACTATTCAATGGAAACAATGAAGCTAGAAGGGCTTGGTCAGAAGTTATACAGATGCTAAAAGAGCATGGCTGCCAAACTAGAATACTATACCCTGGAAAATTATCAATCACCATAGATGGAGTAAACAAGGTATTTCATGACAAAGTCAGACTGAAACAATATCTATCTACCAATCCAGCACTACAGAAAGTATTAGAGGGAAAACTCCAACCTAAGGACCCCAGGTACACTCATGAAACCACAATCAATCAATAATTCCACAGAAGAATACTCCAGAGAAAGGAAATACAAACAAGTTACCACCAAAAATGGCAGGAAATATCAATCAGTGGTCACTAATATCCCTTAATATCAATGGACTCAACTCTCTTATAAAATGACACACACTAACAAGATGGATACAACAACAGAAGCCAGCCTTCTGTTGCCTACAAGAAACACACTCAACCACAAAGACAGACACAGGCTTAGAGTAAAGGGTTGAGAAAAGATTTTCTAGTCAAATGGTCCTAAGAAACAAGCTGAGGTTGCCATCCTAATATCTAACAAAGTAGACTTTAAGCTAAAAGCAATTAAAAGGGACCAAGATGGTCATTACTTATTCATCACATGAAAAATTGGTCAAGAGGAGATTTCAATCATGAATATTTATGCCCCTAATATAAGGGCACCTACCTATGTAAAAGAAACACTGCTAAAGCTCGAATCCCACATCAATTCTCACACCCTAATAGTGGGAGACTTCAATACCCCACTTTCAACCCTGGATAGGTCAAGCAGACAGAGACTCAACAGAGAAATAAGGAGTCTAAAAGAGGTTATGGTGCAAATGGATTTAATAGATATCTACAGAAGCTTCCACCCAAATGCAAAGGAATATACATATTTCTCAGCTCCTCATGGAACTTTCTCCAAAACTGACCACATAATTGGTCATAAGGCAAATATCAATAGATACAAAAAAATGAAAATAATCCCTTGTAACATATTGGACCACCAGGGCCTAAAGTTAGAGTTCAGCAACATCAAAAATCAAAGAAAGCCTACCAACTCATGGAAACTAAACATCACTCAGCTGAACCACCTCTGGGTCATGGAAGAAATTAAGAAAGAAATCAAAGTCTTCCTAGAATTTAATGAAAAAGAATCCACAACGTACCCAAACTTGTGGAACACAATGAAAGCAGTCTTAAGATGAAAATTCACAGCACTAGATGCCTGTATGAAAAACCTAGAGAAATCCCACACTAGAGACCTAACAGCTCAGCTAAAAGCCTTATAACAATTAGAAGCAAACTCACCTAGAAAGAGTAGATGACAGGAAATAATCAAACTTAGAGCTGAAATCAATACAATTGAAACAAAAAGAACAATACAAAGAATCAATGAATCTAAGAGTTGGTTCTTTGAGAAAGTCAACAAGATATATAAGCCCTTAGCCAAACTAATCAAAAAACAGAGAGATTGTCCAAATCAACAAAATCAGAAATGAAAAGGGGGACATAACAACAGGCCCCAGGAAATCCAGAGAATTATCAGATCATATTTGAAAATCTTTATTCCACAAAAATGGAAAACCTAGAAGAAATGGACAGCTTTCTGGACAGGTACCATCTACCAAAATTAAACAAAGATCAGATTAATTACCTAAACAAGCCTATAAACCTTAAGGAAATTGAAGCTGTCATTAAAAGCCTCCACAAAAATAAAAGCCCTGGTCCAGATGGTTTCAGTGCTGAATTCTACCAGACATTCAAAGAAGAATTACTACCGTTACTCCTCAAATTATTCCACACAGTAGAAACTGAAGGAATATTGCCAAATTCCTTTTATGAGGCCACAATTACCCTAATACCCAAGCCACTCAAAGACACAACAAAGAAGGAGTACTACAGATCAGTCTCCCTCATGAATATTGATGCTAAAATTCTCAACAAAATTTTAGAAAACTGTTTACAACAATGCATAAAAAATATCATCCACCACGATCAAGTAGGCTTCATCCCAGAAATGCAGGGCTGGTTTAATATGCGAAAAACCGTAAACGTGATCCATCATATAAACAAACTAAAGGAACAAAACCACAAGATCATATCCTTAGATGCTGGAAAAGTCTTTGACAAATTGCAACACTCCTTTATGATTAAAACCCTGGAGAGATCAGGAATACAGGGAGAATATCTAAATATAATAAAAGTGATTTATAAAAAGCCTACAGTCAGTATCAAACTTAATGGAGAAAAGCTCAAAGCAATCCCACTAATATCAGGAACTAGACAAGGATGTTCTCTCTCCCCTTATCTATTCAATATAGTTCTCAAAGTTTTAGGTAAAGCAATAAGAGAACAAAAGGCGTTTAAGGGGATACAAATTGGAAAAGAAGAAGTGAAGCTATCTCTATTTGCAGATGATATGATTGTATACATAAGTGACCCACAAAATTCTTCCAAGAAACTTCTACAGCTGATAAACACCTTCAACAATGTAGCAAGATACAAGATTAACTCAAAGAAACCAGTAGCTCTTCTATACCCTAAAGATAGAAGAGCTGAAAAAGAAATAGGGGAAACATTACCCTTCATAATAGCTGCAAATACTATTAAATACCTTCACGTAACTATAACCAAAGTAGTAACAGATCTATTTGACAAAAATTTTAAATCATTAAAGAAAGAAATTGAAGGGGATATCAGAAAATGGAAAGCTCTCCCATGTTCTTGGATAGGTAGGATCAACATAGTAAAAATGGCAGTTCTACTAAAAGCAATCTACAGATTCAATGCAATGCCCATCAATATACCAACACAATATTTTTTGGACCTTGAAAGAACAATACTCAATTTCATTTGGAATAACAGGAAAGCCAGGATTGCCAAAACAATTTTACTCAACAAAACAACCTCAGGAGGCATCACCATCCCTGACTTCAAGTTATACTATAGAGCTACAGTAATAAAAACAGCCTGGTGCTGGCATAAAAACAGACTTGTGGATCAGTGGAATAGAATTGAGGATCCAGACATTAACCCAAAAACCTATGAACACCTGATCTTCAACAAAGAGGCCCAAAATATTCAATGGGAAAAGGATTGTATATTGAACAAATGGTGTTGGAATAGCTGGATGGTACTGTGTAGAAAAATGCAAATAGATCCAAGTCTGTCACCCTGCACAAAACTTAAATCCAAGTGGATCAAAGACCTCAACATAAACCCAGCCACTTTAAACTTGATAGAAAAGAAAGTGGGAAATACCTTCCAATGCATTGGCACAGGCGACCACTTCCTAAATATAACACCAGTGGCACAGACACTAAAATCAACAATCAATAAGTGGGATCTCCTGAAGCTGAGAAGCTTCTGTAAAGCCAAAGACACTGTCAATAGGACAAAACGACAGCCTACAGAATGGGACAAGATTTTCACCAAACCTACAAGTGATAGAGGACTGATCTACTAAGATATATAAAGAACTCAAGAATCTAGAGCCCAAAACCTTGAATAATCCAATCAAAAAATGGGGTTCAGATCTAAAAAGGGAATTCTCAGCAGAAGAATTACGAGTGGCTGAAAGGGACCTGAAAAAGTGTTCAACATCTTTAGCCATCAGAGAAATGCAAATAAAAACATCTTTGAGATACCACCTGACACCTGTTAGATTGGCTAAGACAAAAAATACCGAGGACAGCCTATGCTGGAGAGGATGCAGAGCAAGGGGTACTCTCCTCCATTGTTGGTGGGAGTTCAAGCCACTTTGGAACGCAGTATGGTGGTTTCTCAGAAAACTGAGAATCAATCTCCCCAAGGATCCAGCAATACCACTTCTGGGTGTATACCCTAAAGATGCACAGTCATACTCCAAAGGTATTATCTCAACTATGTTCATAGCAGCATTATTTGTAATAGCAAGAACCTGGAAACAACCTAGATGTCCCTCAACTGAAGAATGGATTAACAAACTATGGTATATCTACACAATGGAATACTATGCAGCAGTAAGAAAAAATGATATCCTAAAATTCACAGACAAATGGATGGATTTGGAGATTATCCTCCTGAGTGAGGTAACACAAACTCAGAAAGATAAGCAGGGGATGTACTCACTCATTAGTGGTCTCTAAACAAACAAACAAGAAAAAAGCAAAGCATGCCCAAGCTGCAAACCACAACCACTGAACAGTTTGGGATCAGAAACACTCTGGACTGACTCCTTGGATCCCACTTCCCTTAGAGGAACATCTGACTCACTCCTGAGGGAGGGGGGAGAAAGCTGGATCTGCCAGGAGTGGAGACTGACCTAAGTAATATTGGGTCAGTGGGACCATGGGACTGTCTGCTCCCTGCCCAGGGAGAGTTGTGGAGAAGAGAGAATGACTTGATGTGGTGGGTGGGGGAAGGGCCCTTGAATAAGGATATACAAGGATAGAAAGTGTGAGTTCTTTGTTCATAATAATAAAATATAAGATAAAGAATAGAAAGGCAGAAAAAAGAGAGAAAAGTTATTCATATAGAAAAGTTGATATCAGGGGTGAGACCAGAGCTGTGATAAATGTGACCATGCAGTTCTTGGGCTTTGGAACCGTTTTGTGGGAGAAATGTAATCTGGAGCTGTGGGTTAAAAAAGCCCCAGAACATGTAGGCAGAGATTAATTGGCCACTCTAGTAGATGTTTAGAAAACTCCAGAGAATGTGGAAAGAATTGCAAACAGCAACAATCCAGCTCATAAAGGTTCAGAAGAGAACCAGCTCTATTTGGAACCAGGTTACAGGTCATTTGTGTTACATTAAAAAAAATCTGACTACATTTTGCCTATGTCCTGAAAACTGAATGAAGTTGAATTAAAAACTATTGAACTCATTTGTTCAGTAGAAGAGAGTTCAGGACACAACAGCTTTGAGTATCCATGGTTACTGTTTATTGTTCTTCTTAGTGAAGAGTTATAGCACTGATATCCCTAGTTTTAACTTTTTGGATTTTGACTTAACTATGCCAATGACATCTCTGGTTCTTCAGGAGGTGGCTGGCGTGCCACCAACTTTGAGACTTCCATAATCATGTGGTCATTCTTGTATTAAGTCTTCTATCTATCTATCTATCTATCTATCTATCTATCTATCTATCTACCTACCTACCTATCTATGTATCTATCTATCTGTCTATCTATCTCACATGTATTTATATATTTGAGCACAAGAAACACTGGGAAAAGTTCTTTATCTCTTCTTCACCACACTCTCTAAAAAGAATGTTTCCCAGAAGTACTAAACAGTGTTTGAATGTTTGAGGGTATGTAGGGAGAGGCAGACATTTACTGATACTTGTTCTGTTACTCTGGGAAACCCTTAGTAATATAATTATTAGGTATAAAATGAATAGTATTGACTTGGGAAATCAGGAAGGTATTTAAAAAGAGAAATCTTATGAACTCGAGGAATGCTCAGAGCAGAAACTGGAAAAATAAAGGCAAAAGTCAAGAGTGAACAGCTTGCATGGGTATATAGATACTATATTAAATTTCAGTTGTTTCATTGGCCACTTACTCATGAGAGATTCCTCAGCTCCACTAAGAAATTAGAAAAATGTTTATTTTGATTTTAGAAGCCTTGAATGATTAAATTCACCTCAACCACTTGGTAGTATCTACCATTTAACATCTCCCGCTCTTTAAATGTGTAAATGTAGATTAATAGTATCCATACAATAATGGTGAGGGATTGAGGTGTTAAAATTCTTAGCACAGTACTTCACACAGAAGAACTCAACCAATAGCAGGTGAATAAGAAATCTCCATCATTAAAAAGAATACAACTAAAATAAAATTCAAACAGTAGAAAATTTCAAATTGTTGAAGAAGAAGCATCCTAGGTAAATACATGTAAGTTAATGTCATAAACTAAGTTTTCAAAAGATACAGTATAAATCTTCAAAAAGTTATCTTACTCAAGTTTGTGACATCTATACAAGCTTTTGTAATTTTATCTTTTCAATTTTATGCAAGAACTTGAGAATACAAGTTATAAATGAACTTACTGTGTACACAATGTATAATGTTAACACTATGTTGAGCTCGTACCTAGAGGAACGTCTTCAGGAGAATACCTTTTGTTCAAAGCAGCATCCTTACTTCTCATCTGTCTAGTTCCAGGTGATGCCCTAATAATACAACAGATCTCTGATGGAAACTGAAAAGGAAAAGAGTAGTTATTGCATAATCCCTCCAAGTACTACATTTAATGCAGTCTTATTTAAAATAAAAAATAGTCTCAATATTTTTTATTAGAATTATAGAACCATATTGGAAAATAATAAAGAATATTCAAATAAACAAGGACATGCACTGTATCTAAGAAATGAGATAGTTCAATAATAATGTTAGTTTTGAAAAATAAAAAGAGGTGATGAATTATAGCTATTTTCCTATTGTGAGAAAACACAAAGAAACTTATAAAAGAAAGATTTTAATTTGACTTATGGTTCCAGCAGGTTCCAGTCCATGATGATGAAGTAAAGAATGGTAACAGGAGCATCTCAGGGCACACATCTCAAACCACAAGCAGGAGACAGAGAATGCAATAGGCATGGCACATATGTTTCCAAACCTCAAGACCTGTCCCTAGTGACACACCTCCAACAAAACCATACACCTTCTAATCCTCCCCAAATAGAAAAGACTTGTATTCAAACATATGAGCCATTTCCATTCAAACTATCACAGAATGAAAAAGCACCAGGAAACCAAGACTTATTGAGAGGATGAATTGAATCATCATCTGAAACACTTTGGAGGGGGTATTTATAATGTCCTGTTTTATTTGTCTAAATGAGGGGAACAAAAGTGTTGTTTACTTCACAATTCATATTATCTTTTGTATGAATGCAATTTTTTACCCAGATATGCTTTCTTACTTCTTTCAACAGCCTCCTCTCATCTCAAACACAGGACAGAGAATTTCCCAAGGAAAGGCGCTAGCAAATACTTTCCTCCTTGGAAGATTTGTGACTATTCAGGGTATAGGTCCTGTGGTGAAAACAGCTGAATGAAGTGAACATATGCCAGCAGAGGCTGAGATTCCAAGCCCAAGGAGCCTTTGTTCTCCAGACAAGAGACTAAAAGACCCAAAGATCTAATGTTGTTAGCCTGAAAGATCAGCCATATCATCTAACCATGATTTCACAATTGTCAGGTAATACTTACAATTGAGATTATTAATTACCTTCCCACATCTACAATATTAACTATGACTGCTTATACAAGTCAGTAACAGAGTTATATTTACAGAAAAGGTACATGTGTGTGTGCATGGGTTCATGTAGAGAGTGGGGACAGAGTGGGGAGAGAAAAGGAAGAGGATTGCTTACTGTCTAATGCTGTATCTGACAGGAGAGCTGGTCTATGAGCTTCTGGGGACTGGATTGTCTCTAGGTACAAAGAAGTGTAGAGGATTCTTAAACAAGGTAGAAGGTAAGAACCTAAGGCTATCTATCCTCTCCCCTCCACACATGGGCCCAGATCCATACATATACATACATGCACACACAAACAGAATCCATGACATTCTGACACAAAAAAAGTGATCATGACAAGAAATTTCACAACATGGGGTCCAAAGAAAGACTTTTTTTTTCAGTTTCTGAAACAAACAAGCAAAAAAATCAACATGGTTCCACAAAACAACATGGGAAGCTAGAACTCTGATAAGATAATGCTGAAGCAACACCAAAGTTGCTTACTTATCTGTACTTCCTATCCTCTAACTAGATTAGGTGACTTCTTATCTATGAGGACAGAATTAACTCATCCTGTCATCAGTGAACCCAAACAATCCCACAGTCCCTTCCATAAGAAGCAGCAGAGGATTCACTTCTCTAAATTGGAAGGAGGGAGGGAGAGAGGGAGGGAGGAAAGGAGGGTAACAACACTAATGGCTGGGGAGTATATCCCCAGAATTGTGGTTCAGGCATATCTCAGGATGACTGACAACTTGTCCAGGCACAGAAATCAGAAATCAGAAGACTCCAGCAGAAACTTTTTCACTGAGTTAAAATCTGATGTATCTTCGCATCTAAAAAGTTGTACAAATGATTAACAAGTCTAGGATTAATTAGATAGAAAAACAAGTAAACAACCATCATGGGAAGAACCATACCCTTCCCCAAAAGATATCAGTAATTATGAAGGTGACTTAATTTGGTAATGTGGTCATTAAAGATTTCAAGTTAGAACAGGCTTTAGTTCAATATAACTTGTGTCCTTATAAGAGCAGGAGCTGTGGACAATAACACAGGGGAAATGTGTCAGATATACACAAAGAGGGAGGTAGCTAGGTGAGAGCTGACACAGACTGGACTTCATTGTCCCAGTCACATAATGCCAGCATATAACCTGACAAAAGAAAGATTCACCTCCCATGGGTTTGGGGGAGCTACACTCTGCTAACATGCTGACTTCACAACTGTGCTGAAATATTTTCTCGTTTTAAGAAACCATCTACTTTGTAATATTTGTCACAGCCACTTCAACAAGTTAATATTCCAGGAAAAAACCCTGGGAGAAGTGATCACAGTTTGCTATACTCTGAAAAGAGGAGAATCTCCACTGATATTAATACTTAAGACCAAAAACCTTACTTTCCTCCTTAGGAAAGAGAACCCCTGAAGTAAAAAGTTGTTCATGTTCCATTTTACTAATTATATATCTCTAGGGCAGACAGACAAGGATTGTATTTGAGCCATCTACTTAATGGTCTGGAATCGACCTGCCAGGACAGTACACAGTCCATGTACAGTCAGTACACAGCTCTTTGCCAGAACCAAAAACTGTTCTCCAGATGAAATCTTTCCTGAGACTCAATGCTTTTCCAGAATGGGTGCCAAGAAACTTCAGTGTATACAGCTGCTATCAGAACATGCTACAAAATGTTTTTTATTTCTAGTTTTTTGAAGGAAATAATAGGGAAGCACTCCCAAAATATAGTGAAAAAGATTAATGGATATAAGCAATGAGAGAAAAGATAAATCAATAAAAATACCAAATGTTAAAAAAATTATATCACCAAAGAATAAATTAAACAATAATTGGAGATATAACACAAAATATTTGAGCTTAAAAAAGGATTCTATAAGATAAAGATAACTGACTCAATGTATTCCTAATGTTCCCATGCTATTTAAAATAAAAGATCATCACACTCTAACATGTCCTCAAAAAGAGGACTTCCTTTTCTGAAGCAGGGTTTCCCTATTCAGTCCAGCCTGGCTTTAAGATCCTTGACTTCTTCCTTCCAAGTGCAGGGATGAAAAAAATTTTCTGTTATAAATTACAGGCTAGAAAAATAAGTTATCTGGAAAGGAATTAAGTTTGCAATGATCTCAGTTTCTGTGTACCAAACACTGTGAAAGAGCAATGGAAAATGGCAACTTGTTCTGTTAGCTCAGCAGGTTTGCACCTTCCTTCTGGTTGGAACCTTGTCCTATGACCACAGCAGTGGGCAGGAAAGCCAGGCTTAGACAACAACAGTTTTCCATTTCCCTGGCAATGACAGATGGACCAGGATAGACATGTGACTGCGGCAAAGATAACAGGAATCCTTAGCTGATGCCGAAATACATGTGCACATGAAAACAAGCCTTTCCCCTTCTTCTTGGGCTAAGACAAACCATAGAAGATGGTGAGATCCTGTTTGTAACAGAAGCCTGGAGGAGGCAATTAAAAACAAGCAAGGGTTAAAAACAAGTGGGAGGACTGGAGTTGGGAGCCATCGTACCTATGTAAGTGTCAGGCAAGTTTGATGGTCTATATCACCCCAGAACCAGAAAGGCATAAACAGAGAATTTCCTGAGCAAGCGGGTTAGTCATAGTCACCCAAACTGGAAGTTCTGGGTTCAGAAAGAGACCATGCCTCAATATATAACATGGGAAGGAACTCTGAGAAGACACTTGATGTCAGGTTCAGAACTACAAAACACCTAAACACCCATGACATGCCCATGACATGAGAACACATATGCATACACCACACATACATATCCAAATAATAAATAAAAACAATCATAGAAGCATCTGGAAGTTTCAACAGGAATTTTTAACAAAAGCTACTCAATTTCTGAATTCAGTCATTGTCTTCCCATTTAGGAGTCAATAAGTCATCCTACCCTATCCCATTTTGGATTATAGTAGAGTGAGTGTGTGCGTGCGTGTGTGCCTGGTTTGGGCATGATCCCTCATTCCTGTAATCTAAGAATTTGGTAAATTATAACAAGAGTTGAGGTTAAGACTGTGAATCTGAATGTGGCCTAAACTACATAACAAGTTCTAGTCACAAAAAGTGAAAGAAAACAAATTGTCTATAATCTAGAATTATTGTTCTTAACCTTTTTTTGTACAATTCTCAGATAATAAAATTAGGACATGGCACTGTTAAAATTGGATACCTACAGGTGAGGGTGAAGTTAAATGTTCACACAACCATGAAGTCAAAATAGATTTTATACCTACACCTCTTAAAGAGAACACTGGCAGAAGCTTCCTGCCATTTGACTTGCTCATGACATTTTGTATGACACCAAAGATATAGACCACAAAAGAAAAACTAGACAATTTGAGTAATGAAAAATCTAAATGTGCTTCAAAAGATCCTATTTACAGAGTAAAGAGGAAACTCACAAATGTAGAGAAAGTATTTGTATCTCATATATCTAACAGTAGAGTCTTCTTTATACACATAAAGGATGTTAGCCTCAAGAAACATCAAAATAACTTTTTTTTTTCCAGAAATTGAAAATGTTACCTCATTTGAAGAACTTTCTTGCCAACTTGACACAGGAATAATTTCACTTGAGTTAACATAATTGCTGGCATTTGGAAATAGTTCTCCAAAAGATTCATTTTGCACTGGAGACAAATCAACCTATATAACAATGTAACTCCTTTTAAAGTTTCAAAAACAATTAGCTTTAAGCAATTAAACTAATTTTGAAAACACTTTCTTATAGAAGCATTTTATTGTGCAGTTGCTGCATAATAACTTCATTTGAATAAACATAATTAATTACATTTTGAAATAATTCCTCAAAACATATTTAACTGTGGATAAATCAATGTATAAATTATTTTCTTATTAAAGCCAAACAGAGTATAAAACACTTGCAAGGATGTGCAGGGATTGGAACCTTGTACATTGATAGTAAGATTGTGAGATTATTCAAGCCCTATGGAAAAGACTTTCTAGAAAACTTAAAGTGACCCTACCATATGATCTAGAAATTCTGCTTCTGGGACTATACTCAGAGGAACTGAAAATAAGGAAATTATACTTGTACATATGCTTTTAGAACCAGTATTCATTACAACAAAAGGAGAAATGACCAAAATGTCTACTGATTGACAGGCACATAAATAAAATGTGACCTTAAACATTTTCATATCGTATGTGTGTATGATGTTATGTGTGCATATGCCTCTGTTCTTACATAGTAATCAGAAAACATCTTTCAAGAGTTTGTCTTCACCTTTCACCATGTGAATCCTGAGAATAGAACTCAAGCTGTAAGAAAGTACTCTTATCCACTGAACTGTCCCACATTGTGTGTATGTGTGTTTAATTTTTTTATTATTTATTTATTTATTTATTTGCCTTGTTGTTTGCCTGGAACTGGGAGCTGGAACTGCAGACAGTTGTGAGCTGCCCTGTGGGTGCTGCGAATTGAACCCCCGTCCTCTGGAAAAGCAGTCATTGCTCTTAACTGCTGAGCCATCTCTCCAGCCCCTATTTTATTTTATGCTTATGGGTGTTTTGACTATCTTAAGTCTGTGCTCCCTGTGTACATAGTACCCATAGCAGACAAAATAGGACTTTGAATTCCCTGGAACTGAAGTCAAAGAGGCTTGTGAGCCACCATGTGGGTGTTGGGAAACCGCAGTCCTGTGGAAAAATAGCCAGTTATCTTAGCCGCTGAACCATCTCATCTGTCCAGCCCTTGGAAGTAATTTCTGATTCATGCTATCACATATGTAAACTTGAAGGCATGATATTTGTGAATTACATTAGTCATCAAAGGAGGAATACTGGTGGGCATGGTGAAATAAACCCATAGTCCCAGCTACCTGGGGCAGGAGGGTCAACTGATCCCAAGATAAGTCAGATCCTGCCTCAAAACACAAAGGGTAACTAATGTGTGATTTTAACTATATGAGGCACTTCATGTAGTCAAATTCACAGAGAGAAAGTAGAAAGGTGATTGCCAGGGGTTTGGAAAGGTTCAATAGTGAGTTACTGTTTAACAGGTATGGAGTTTAAGTTTCATAAGATGAAAAAGAATTTTAGAGCTAGACGGAGATGATGACTATACAGAAATGTTCAATGCATAACTAAACATGGTTAAAATTCTAAATTTTATGTTACATATACAACAAAGGCTGGTCATAATAGCACGTAACTTTGATCCCAGCATTCCAAAGGCAGCTGGGTTCATCTCTAAGCATTCAAGTCTACAAAGGGAGTTTTGAGACATCCAGGGCAGGAAAGAGAGGGGAATAAATGTGGAGAGAAAGAAGAATTTGTGACCTGGAAAGTTTGAGGCTAGAGATGGTTCAGTCACTAAAAATGTGTACTGTAAAACAAAATATACAAAAAAACCTCAAAACAGAATGTGTACTGCTCTTGCAGAGGACCTGAGTTTAGTTTCCAGCACCCATGTCAGAAAGTTCACAACCCCCTGTAACCCCAGCTCTGTGAATTCTGATGCCCTTTTTTGCCTCTGTGGGAACTCACACTCAGATGCATATAACTGCTCACAGATACATACAAATAATTTAAAATAAAATCTTTAAAGAAACTCCTAAACAAACAGTGATTGGTATTGCAGTATTCTCTCTTACACATAGAGTATTTCCAGTGAGAGTGTGTTTATTTAGTAAAAAGTACAGTTAGTACTTTTTATGGGCAAATGCCCTTGATATGACACAAACAGATGAATGGGGAGAAAGAAGTCAAGAAACAGATACCACAAGAGCCAGAGGCTGGTACTTACCACAAAGTCGGCTGTAACTGATGATGGCGTACTTGTTAATGGGCCTTTGCTTTGTTTATCAGGAGGAGTAAAACTTTTTTCCTAGAAATATTTATAAACTAGATTAATTACTAGAAACTTTTTAAAATAGTGATTTAAAGTTAGTAGACTAGACCATGTGTAATAATAATAAAATATTTATTCAATTAAATTTTAAACCATCTGATAGGAAACTGAAGAATGTTCTGGATTGAACTAATTTAAACAACTCTGACTAGAATTATATCTGGCATAACTGCTATATAAGAATGTTTAAGTTTAAATTACCATTAATTTAGGAAGAGAAGCTAAAGTAATAACTAATAAGCTTTGATTGCCTTTTTAACTTTTTAAAAAATACTTATTTTTATTTTACATGAATTGGTGTTCTGTCTGCATGTATAACTGTGTAAGGGTGTCAGATCTTGGAATTACAGACAGTTGTGAGCTGCCATGTAGATGCTGGGAATTGAACCCGGGTCCTCTGGAAGAACAGTCAGTGCTCTTAACCACTGAGCCATCTCTCCAGCCCCCACCTTTTTAACTCTTTAAAATGACTTTCAGCATTTGTTTAGTCTCTGGAATAGAACTGTGCTTTCTAATGGGAAGACTCACATAAACCAAGTGGGAGTGGCGAGCAGGGGAGAACCGAGAGGGAAATGGGAAAAATGGAAAGAGAGGGATGCTCAAAGAGAGCAGGAGATAAAAGAGATGACTGCGATGAAGGATAAGAGAGAGAAGACAATAGAACCTTAACAGAAAGAGAGAAAGAGGCAGGAGTCATTATGTGGAACTGGAAGACCAGTAATGAGAGAGACAGACAGACAGACAGCAGGTCACTGAAAAAGACAAACATACGCAACAAAGAAGAAGCAGGTGGGAAAGAAAGCTGAGTGTCAGATGTGCAAGATGAGGGGGTAGGAGCTTTCCTTCCAGCCCTCAGCTGCCTTTCTAAATCTTGGACTCCATAAACCCCCATGCCTTCCCCATAAGTGTTTCTTCCTGAAGATGTGACTGTTTCCTAATGCCAAGTTTGGATCTGTAAGCCAAACTCTGAGATAAAATAAAAATCATAGTTAAGTCTGTGTTAGTGTTATTCTACTTTTACTTTTTTCCCCACTCTGTTTTCTTCTGATTTAATCTATTTAAACTAGTTGGGATAAACTAATCTAAAATGGATTAAGAAAATTTATTAAAACTTATGGCTATACTTGTTGGTATGGCATATGTTAACTCTAACATATTAACTATTTAATTTAAATTTCTTTATCTGAACAATAAGGGTTAGTCTACTTTTAGGATTGGTGAGCAAGGATTACAAAAAATATATGCAGAGAGAACCTATGGCTTCTGGAGAAAAGATAGAATGAGTCTTCTTGTGAGCTAGCTCTACCATCATTGAGGCAGCCTTGGAGGGTCTCTGTTCAGATTTCCTTGAAAAAAAGAACCTGCTAATACACTGCAAGGGGCATGTCTAGAAATAACTCATCTGGAATATCTTTAGGAACTGCATCAGCTGTTACCTCAGCCTCCAGCCTAGTCCTGAGCACACAGTACCATATAGACTTGGCTGATGCATACTCTTTGCTTCAGAACTCCCCACTGGATCCAGGCAGTCACTGTTCAGTCCTTCTTATTTCTTTTCTCAAGTACCATCTACTCCAATAAGCCACTTAAACTCTTAATTATGTCTCAGAATCTGCTTTGTGTGAGTCCCAATGACACAGCTGTCAATACTCAGTTCTCTTTCAAAAGCATTAGCCTGCATGCAGCTGTAGAATTTAGTTGCACTCTGTTTTCTCTATGTTTGTTAAAAAAATTGTGCATTTCTAAACCTTCTCAATCAGTACATTTTATAGTATTTCTAAGAATGATGAGTTAATAAAATACCAGGACTTACCATCACAGGCTCCAGGGGCTGAGGCAGCAGAGCATCCCTGACAGCAATGCTCCCAAGATCTGAAATATGATGGGAGAATGGAGCCTCGCTGTCTAGATGATCAGAGCTTAACTTTATTTGAACTTGTGGACCTCTATCTTCAGGTTCCTTTTGAGGCTGAAACATATTTGCAAAACAAATATAATTCACAACACTATAAAACATTCCTAGTCCTTCTCAGGTGTCCTATTATTTCTTCAAGTTGAAAAAGAAAGGTTTAAATGTGAAGATGATTTTCTAGGAAAAAAGAATGTGTTTTAAGGCTAAGAGTATACATTTCCAGAACTATAAAACATAACAACTAAAAGCCTGACATATGCCTAAAACCAATGTGTTCCATATATTTAAATGAAAAATCTGGTGAAAGACAAAATAGGTTCAAATACTTGATTTTACCACATTTAAGGTAACAACTCTTACAAGGTGTTGCACAAAGTTGGAGATGTGAATTGGTCAGTGGCAGAGCTAGCAGGAATGATGACTTGGATAAAAGGGAGCAAGAAACTCAAATAATGTTTTGCAAAAACTAATTACGAGATCCATTTGCCAACACATAAAATTACACTAGGGGAAATATTAAATATATTTATTACTGTTTTTTATTATACAATAATTTGTATTTAAGAAACCATGTCTCCTAAGAAAGAAAATGCTCTTAACATCAGGACATGCTAACTATCACAAGTGTTTTATTTTGTTAACAACAAAATATTACACATGGTTCAGTGACTCCAGTTAGGATTTTATAATGTGTTTATAATATTATAATACTTAAAATATAAACAAGCCAAACATAAGTAGGTAGGTGAAATCTGAATTTCACATAAAATGAAATGTTGGTGGTGTAATTGTAGGGATTTTCAGTTGAAGTTGAAATTAGGAAGGGATGGCAGAGTAGGGAAGGAAGTGGGAGCTAAGGGAAGTCCAGTCTGTGCCAATGAGCAATGACAGAATAATCAAGAGCATCAAGCAGCCTCAGCCAAAGTTTGTCTGAAGATTTTAGTCCTTGAAAACCCTTTTTTTTCAGTTTTGCCATTATTTTAAGCAGTTTCATCAACCCAGTAGATGACATACACAGCTGTCCTTCAGTTCCATGTGTCATTTCCGTCACATCACCATCAAAGCCCTACAATAGAAACTACACCTTCAATAGAAACTACAGAGTCTTCACTTCAAACCATTTCCTATACCCTCCTGACCCTGTTTAAATGCTTCATGAACCAGCATGCCCCCTGTTAAAATCATTGGATCTTCACATTAGCCTTCTTTTGTCTTCTTTGTGGGTTAGCTAAGTTGTCACTACCCATCAGTGTAACCAATTTCTTATTCCTTCCCCTTCTTGCATAGATGCCTTACAAATCTTTAAGCCCTCACTTCCATATCCTCTGTACCTACAGTGTAACTGAACACTGGTGGAATTTTGTAACCTGGCAAACCGCAGTCTCAAAAAAAAAAAAAATGCCTCATACAAGCAACTATTACTACAAACCTATAGCTTCTCATGACTATTTTACATGTGCTCTAATTTCCTTAGACATATTTTCTTTTCTTTGCAATTTTACGCTGGAAATCTTCCACCAAACACTTCTGTAACCACAGTAACCCTCAAACCACACAAGACTCAAAAATTTCAAGGCTCACTGCAAAATTGGAGGCTCTAGTTTAAAAATTGTTAAGAAATTTCCGGAGGCAGAGATAAGTAGATCTTTGTGAGTTCAAGGTCAGTCTGGTCTACAGAGTGAGTTCCAGGGCAGCCAGAGTTACAGAGAGAAACCCTGTCTTGAAAAAAAATAAGAATGTAAAAATAGAGTAGAATACTAAATGTGATATATTCAAATTCAGCCCTTTCACACTGCATCTACAAACCCACCACAGTGGAAATATCCTTTCTGTTAATGGCTAGCACCTGTCTTTAAATTCTAGACTGATGTCTCCTTATGTTCTCAAGGCCTTCTCTCTTCAGTATAAAATGGACATTAGAAAATATTATAGTGATTCTTAAACAGTTTTATTGAGATACAATTCAGCATAAGCTAAAGTTCACTTAAGTGTAAAATTCAGTATTTTAAAGATATTTTCAGGGTCATGCAACCATTACCACAACCTAATTTTAGAACATTTTTGTTCCTAAAATTTCATATTATTGACAAATTTTCATTCTACTACATCAATACTAAGTAATCATTTCTCTAATTTTGTCTGTTGTGGGGTATTTGTATACTGTGTGAAATGTATTGCTGTGATTTGTGCAATAAAAGGCTGAACAGCAGCTGGGCAGGAAGGAAGTGTAGATGGGACTTTTGGGCACAGAGAATTCAGGGAAGAAAAAGGTGGAGTCACCAGCTAGATTTGGAGGAAGCAGCATAGGCAATAAGGAGAGATGAGGTAATAAGCCATGTGACAGAACATAAATTAAAATAAATGGGTTAATTTAAGTTAGAAGAGCTTGTGGGACAAGCCTAAACTACAGCCGATCTTTCATTATTAGTAAGAAGTCTTTGTGACATTATTCGGGAGCTGGATGGTAGGGCAGAAAAGGACTCATTACATATATCTTTTCATATTTTTTTAACTTCATACTGTTTGGCCCATGTCTCAAGCACATTACTAGCTAGCTCTTTCATCTTAATTCAACCCATTTCCATTAATCTGTCTGCCACGTGGCCCAGCCCACGGCTCACCTGGATTCCTTACATGACTGTCTTCTTCAGGGGTCAGATGGAGACTCTCTTTTCATATTTTTCACCCTGGGTATGTTCTATAAGTGGTATATAATGTGTGATCTCTTATCACTTCTTTTATATAGCATACTATATTCAATGTTTATCCATGTTTTAGCATGCATAGGTGCTTCATTTGTTTTTAACTGCTGCATAGTATTTTATTATATAGATATGCCACATTTTGTAAGCCACTTATTTGATGAACATTGGGGTTTGTCTACTCTTTGGCAACTATAAATAATTGTAATTACTTATGCACAAGTTTTACGAAGATGGAAATCTTAATTTTTTTCCTTTGGTATAAAAGTTACAGTAGAATTGCTGGATCCAAATTTAAGTTTTTAAAGAATCAACAAGCAGTTTTCTACCATGGCCATGCTATTTCACATTCCCAGCAGAATCTATAGGGATTCCAATTCTCTATATTATCATCAATACTGGTTACTATTTTTTTTATTGTGGCCATCTTAGTGAATGTGAATATCTTATTGTAGTTTTGATTCACATTTACCTAATGCATAGTTATAGTGAGTCATCATTTCATGTACTATTGGGTATTGGAGGACACGAGGGCCAGTTTTAAACACCAGGACCTCATGATAATTGACTTATGCTCAGGAAGAAACATCTACAACAAGTATAGCATTTTGAGAAGAGGCAGCACACACAGTAGTAGAGAAGTGACACTGATGTAAAATGGGACTGATCTGTATGGGAGATGAGGGCAGACTAGTAGAAGTTGCATTATAAGTAGAGAGGACAAAGACAGGTAGCCAGGAGAAGAGAGAAAGAAGTGAAGAGAATATAGAGAACATGGGTAAACCTTCATTTTATTGCTTTAGGACAAAGACTTGAAATTCAGGTCAAGTTTAACTAGAACTCTAGGCCACAGAGAGCTCCAGTTGCCTACTGGTTGAAATTCAATGCTATGCCCTCATCTTCTCGTTCACTATTGTTAATAGCCCTCAAAAGTTTTTTAATTAAGGCTTCTTGAGATCCTGCCTCTCCATACAATTGCTACTCTTTTCTACTATTTCCCTTTAGAGTAAGGTCCCCAACCTTTGCCACCATAGCCCTTGACTGCACACTTGTGCAGCATGTATAGCCCCCCTCCTTCTGCAACTGCTTCTTGTTTTCAGCTTCTCTTCATGCTTGGTGAGCTGGCAGTGCATGGCTCTACTCTTGTTAGGTCATCAGACCAGAGGCTTTTACTTCTTGTCAAATCTCCTGAGGCATTCTCTTTTGAGTCTGGTTAATGATGGTGAGGACATGTGTGATGGATGTATGGATGACTTACATCTTGGAGAACTTGGACTAGGTGAAACACAGAGCTGGGTTAGCTTCACCTTCGAATCATCCAGATGTTTCCACAGTCTCTCCTTGTTGCCACGCGGTTGCTCTTTCTTGCTACACAAGTCCCTCCTCTCCACTTTCCTTTCCACTACCTCTCTCACACAGGGCCCAGCTCAGCCTGGCAATGTCCACTCTGGACTCTCCTAGGTGTTCCTGCCTCTGACTATGCTCCCACACATCTATAATGAACTTTATTCTCCACCACACCAAGGAGCAGTCATGTCCTTTCCTTTTTTTTTCATTCACAAAGGCCACCTAGGTTTTCTCCTGTTACTTCTAAAAGTTTTACATTTTATATATTTGAGCTAATTCTTGTAAAATGTTTAAGATCTGTTTCTTGGTACATTTTTTTGCATGTGAATATTTAATTATCCAGTCACCATTTGTAGAAAAGAGAACTTTGCTCTATTATACTTTCTTTGCTTCCTTGCCAAAGATCAGTTGGCTGTACGTATATGGGTCTACTTCTTGGCTCTCCACTCTGATGCACTGATTTACTCATTCATTCTTTCACAAAATCAAACATCCTGAGTACAAATTCTTCATTGGTCCTGGATCCTCCTCTTTTCTATATTCCATAAATACTTTTGCCTAAATAGTTTCATATATTTGTCTTTATAAAAAATTCTAATACTTTACACCTTTTTTTATGCCTTCCTGATCTGCAAAAATTTATGTCAATGACACTTTCAACATTTCCATCTTCATGTATATGTGTGTATGTGTGTACGTGTGTGTGTGTATAGCTACATACCCATGTATATATACACACATATTGACATCCAATGTTTTCCTCAATTATTCTTGAATTTATTTTTGAGACAAAGTTTCTCACTAAACCTGAAGTTTGCTTATTTAGGTAGACTAGCTGACCAGCAAGCCCCAGGGACCCTTCTGTCTCTGCTTTTCCAGTCCTGGAATTACAGGACTGTGCCACTGCATCTAGCTTTCACTTGTGTTCTAGGGATTAAAACTTAGATCCTTGTGTATGCTGTGGAATAATCTTTTTGTACACTGTGAAGATGTGTCACTTGAATTGGTTTAATAAAAAGCTGAACAAGCAATAGCTAGGCAGTATCTCAAGGCAGGGAGAACACTGGGAAGAAGAAATTGAATACACAAGGAGACTTGGAGGAAGCAGAAAAGAAAGATAGACTGTATGTAAGTGAGGTAAACAAGCCTTGGGGCAGCACATAGATTAATGGGTTAACTTAAGTTATAAGAGCTAGCTATTGGCTTAGATTTTATAATTAATAATGTCTCAGGGTCATTTTGTGTGTGTGTGTGTGTGTGTGTGTGTGTGTGTGTGTGTGTGTGTGTGTGAGAGAGAGAGAGAGAGAGAGAGAGAGAGAGAGAGAGAGAGAGAGAGCTGGTAGCCCAAAGAAGCATCAACATGGCATTCAACATGGTAGCACATTTTTACACTAAGAACTGAGGAAGCTTAAAATAGTTCCAAATACACAAAACAGAGCCAAACATTCCTTCCTAGTTCTACAGTCTCTCATGAGGATGGTATAGAGGTATGTCTCCCAGACACTGCTGCAGCTTGAACTACCAGTTTGTGATGAGCTAAACTGAGCAGAGGTTTAAGATTTTGCTCATGTAGACAAAAAAGGGTTACAGATAAGCAGTAAAGTAGGTTCAGACAGAAAAAAAAAATCTTAAACAGGTTACAGTGTGTTTAAAAATGTATGCAGGCTTGGGACTAAATTAGACCTTCTTTATGAGGGTAACAGTTGCATTGATCAAGCTGTGAACACCCCCTAGTTATGGGACCAGGAATTATCCCAGATACATAAACTGACTTTTTAGAACCCACTCCCTATCGAGGAAGAGATGGGTCCTGTCTCAACTCAGTATGTTAGTCTGTGTTAACTCCTCAAGAGAGGCCTTACCCTCTCCGAGGAGTGGATGGAAGGTGAGGTTGGGAGGACAGAGGTGAGAGAGGGAGAGGGATAAGGGGAAAGAGGGGGGAACAGTGGAGAATATGTAAAATCAATTTTATTAATATTTTTTTAAAAATTAAAATGTTGCAGGCTTAAGAAATAGCCTGCAGATAGACAGTCATAGGAAAAAGTACATCATTTATAAATATTAAAAAAGAAGTCATGCAGAGATGGGAAATACACAGAGAATCCTGTAAGGTGTTCTATTGACTTTAAATCTTGATTGCTGATGAGCAAACAATGGCTTCTGAGAAACACTGGTTTATAAAATCTCCTAAATTAAACCAACCTAAATATTTTAAAAATGTCTTAACTTCAAAATGAAAGTTAAAAAATGTTAAATTGGAGAAGAGGTTATGTTGTTTGTTTACACAGAAAACAAAGGGCTGTGAATTCATTTAAGCTGATAGAGATCAGATTTTATTGTGGGAGATTCCCTGAGAATCCTGGCTATAGATATAAAGGAAAAAATATAAAAAAGATAAAACAGATGACATATATTTTACCTGTTCAAATATAAAACAAAACCATCTTGGCTGGCTTATGTACAATACATAGTCCATTCCTGTGTTAATGCAGGTAAGTATGTTACCTTTGAAAGTTTATGTGTTTCCAGAGAGAGGAGACCAGACACCAAAGAAATGGGTAGTCCTAGATGATTCAGCCTCTTAGAGTGCCTCTATTGCAGTTTTCTCAGAGTTCGATATCCAGAACAGCTTCAAGACTGCTGGCTGGGATGGTCCAGCGACTCAGAATACTTCATTCAGACTTCAGATAAGCCCTGTACTTTCCATTACACCAAGACTAGACAACAGCTAGCTGTCTCATGACTTGAATGCTATCTCAATTTTCTCAGGGCTCCCTAAAGATGCCAGAGCCTTCACACAATAGGAAGCAGTCTAGAGAATGCAACATCCACATTCACAAGAGGTGAGGTGGGTGGCTTTTGGTCTTGCAGTGGGTTATGGATGCCTGTCATCACTTAAGAGGGTTGGTTACAAATTATTATTGGCCATGGTAAGAAAAAAAACTGAACAAAGGAGATTAAATTCAGGGGTCTCTTTCTGAAGAGAAAAAAAAAGGAGGTATAATATAAAAATGATGTGATTAAAGGGTAGATTGTTGAGTGTACTTGTGAACATCACTAGTCTCAAATACTTTATATTGGCATTTATATAAATTTTTAGATCCTGATAAAAATTTAAGGTTGTTCTTGTTAGAATGTACTGTATATACATTTCTACTCTTGTTTAAGGTATTGTGCCTATGTATCTCATTTTATGTAAAGCTTTAGTTCTTGAAAGTTATTTAGGATATTAAAATACAGGTTAGTACTTAGTCATCTATAGAATCAAACTTATAGCCATGCTAGGTATGCTTTCAAGGTCAGAGAAAGATATATTTTAGATATATAGGTGATCTTCAAGTACTTCGAAGACCCACAGAGTATGACATTTTAAATGTTTTAATAACATAAGGCTTTTTGTGGCAATGGGACATGTCTGCTCCTGGCAGCACCAATTTATTTCAGAGAAGATAATGAGCATCAAGGAAACTCTATGGGGAGTTTGCTTTCAATGTGACAAAACTAGCCATTGGGTCAAGAAACTGTTCCTATCTTGACTGCTGAGAGTATGCTGTGCAAACTGGCCAAGCAAGACACAAAGGAAAAAGAACTTTACCAAGATAAGGCAGGATAGTCCTTCAAAATTCCTGTTTTGTAGAAATGTCTGATATTCTAGGCCTGTAGGCTGAAGAGGGATGCCCAAACATTACAAAGAAACGCTGGGTGACTGTTCAAGCAGCCAGATATCTCTGTCATTTCACAGTTTGGAAGTTTACTCAGGCAATATTATATATAACCTTCTTGGATCTCTGATGGAGTTGAAGACTAGATAGTTATAATTTTCCTTAGACATGATAGAAAGTAAATTAGGCACAAATCTTTGTACTCATCAAGAAAGGATAGATAATAGAGTATTTTCTCTAAATTTGTGAAATATTAGTAGACTGGACATTGTAAAATGTATTTCTTACTTGATAACTGTTCTTATTGTATATAGTTTTGTATTGTTATAGTTAAAATATTTCCTTTTTGTTTAGACAAAAAGAGGAAAATGTTGTGGAATAATCTTTTTGTTCACTGTGACAATGTGCCACTAGGATTGGTTTAATAAAAAGCTGAATGGACAATAGCTAAGCAGGATCTGGGGGACAGAGATAACACTGGGAAGAAAAAAGATAAGACATGAGGAGACATAGAGAAAGCAGGATATATAGATGAGGTAAATGAGCCTTGGAGTAGCACAAAAATGAACAGAAATGAATTAACAAGTTATAAGTGCTAGCTAAAAACAAACCTAAGCTATCGGCTGAGCTTTCAGAATTAATAATAAGTTTCCATGTAGTGATTTGGGGGAGTTCACTGGTGGGACAGAGAAAGACTAGCTACAGATGCTTCCATGCCAAGCACTTAGTCAACTGAATAATCTCTCCAGCCCCTTCAATAATATCTTTATAAATCAGCTTCTCAAAGCAAAGATTAAAAGTCTTTTGCAATATTTCTCATTCCTTCCTATAAATCAGTTTGTCAATAGTACAACCAAAATTATCTTTAATCCATGCACATCACTTGATCTCATGTATAAAACACCTTAATCAAAGCCAAACACAAAAATCACTCATCAAATATATTTTGAACTTATTGATAGGTCTCCCTGCTAACATGTTTGCCTTTTCCCAATTTATTTCCTAATATAAATAATAAAATAATAATAATAGGAAGTAAATAAATTTAGAGCAAGAAAGACCTGCCACAAACCACTAAAAATTGATGAAAATATAAGCCTGTTTTCTCATCTTTAAAATAGATACCATCAAACAAACAAGCAAACAAACAAAACAACTACTTAACTGATTAGAATGATATAAAGAAATATTACAATTAATAAAAGGCTTCCCCAGAGAATTTCAGATTCCAGGAGACTATAGTCTTCAGAATAAAATGCTTCTCTGGTTACAGATTAAGTTTCTTATTTGTACCTTAATGAATTATGTGTCCCTGGTCATTGAAAGGAGATGAAGAAAAAAATGTTAAAATATACTTTAATTCTCTTTTACTAAACTTATTTAAAGTATGTATTTATATATGGCATGCATAGGGTTTTTACAAATTGAGTAAGTCTTATGCTCCAAAATGTGTTTTTCTATTTTCTTAAATACACAGAAACTAATTTTTGCATGTGTTAATTAAAATCACATCTTTTATTTGTATAATTATTTGTATAGTTATCCTGCTTCAATACTTGCATTTTTCTTTGTTTTGTTGGTGGTTGAAGGGCCAGTTTTCTCAGCAAATATGACCTCAGAAGCTGCATTGTCTACAAATGAAAGCACAGTTTGTTTAGCCAACCATTGATTAAGTATAGAGGACAGAGAATTCAAATTCAAAACGAAACCAAACCCCTGGTTTTAATGACTTTACCACTGTAAAAGATAAAAGTATGTTGAATAATGTAACTTGCCTCATAAAGAAAAATATAACCTTTAAAAATTTATGTCAGACAAGGCTAGAGATGATTCAGTGGTTAAGTGCACTGGCTACTCTTGTAGAGGACCTGGGTTTGATCACTAGCATCCACATGATTAGCAACCATCTGTAACTCCAGTTCCAGGGAACTCGATGGCCACTGTGGGCATTGTGCACACACATGGTATACAGACAAAACACCCATATTCCAACACATAAAATAAAACAAAAACCATCTCAGAGCTCTATGTTTCACAGAATTAAAATACATGGTTTACTATTGAGTTAGAAGGGATGTGTGTATGTAAGTAAAGTTCATTATTTCAACTCCCCTGGATGTAAGCACTGTGACCTTCTTACCAGTATTTAGTCATTTGCTTATAAATGAAATGAGGTTTCTATGTTGCCCAGACTGGTCTTGAATTTCTAGGCTTAAGCCGTTCTCCTGCCTCAGTCTCCTGAGTAACAGTGACTCCACGTACCGTACCTGCTACTATACCTGGCTCTATCACCATTTAAAACAAATTCAGGCATGGCCTAAGCTATTCAAATTTTTCCTATGCTTCACATTCCATCCTTGTGCACCGCATCTTACCTGTAGCTGCATTTCCTCAAAAAGCCACCTATATAAACTGATTCTAATGTCCCTCTTCCTATGTACTCTCAAATTCAAAGCAGTTCAGTTTAGCCTTCACTAACATCAACAGAAACACTCCCTGTTACGTCTCACAAGGAGCTGACTGTCTCCTCCCTCTTTCTGGCCCTCTTGCTCCCCTTTACATCTCCCTGTTCTCCAGTCCCAGACGTAGTACAAAGCAGAAGTATTCACTGAGGGCACTGTGCATGGTATGCATAGGATCTGGGTTTAATATTGCACATCAAACTTGTCTTCACGCTCTGCACCACTAGCCTGATTTGAGGCACCAAAAGTTATG
Organism: Sigmodon hispidus; assembly: GCA_004025045.1. NCBI lineage: Eukaryota > Metazoa > Chordata > Mammalia > Rodentia > Cricetidae > Sigmodon > Sigmodon hispidus. The sequence continues at coordinate 88,601 of PVIH01007542.1, forward strand.
GATAATAATATAAATTATCCTAAGAGCTTTGAGTTCACCTCTCTATAATCCATTGTCCCCTTATTTACTTAAAATGTAGACCTAATGCCATTTGCTTAAGGTTTGTTTTCAGGTTTTCCAATGCCATCAAATTAAAATTCAAACTCCCTTTTTATGTTAATATTTGTACTTTATTTCTGAACTAATAGCTTTTAAAAGAACAACACAGTAAAATAAGAAAGATGTTTACCAGTTTTAACTCTTTACACAACCAACTAATTCCTGTTGTATTATTGCCATATTCAATCTATTTTCAAATAACAGACATTTTCTTTAATAGTAAGCAAGATCATATACATGCTTGCCAAACTAAATAAATGCTACTAGATTATATCTGTACATAATTTCTCCAGATAAAAAACTAATTTAGTGGAGGACCATGTTCATACTGGATTTGACTAAGCTTAGTACAAAACAATTATAGGACCTCTGCAAAAAAAAAAAAAAAGAAAAAGAAAAAAGAAAAAAAAACAAGCATATTATAACTGGATTTTTCACCTACAAGAAATTAAAATGACCTAAATTTCGCTATAGTAATGTATTATAAGATAAAATAATCTGCTCCAAATCACATTAAATTTCATGTTAAGTATAAATTAAATTTATCTTTTAGATTGGTAGGCTGTTTGGAAGAGATATATAGAAGTTGTATTTTTCACTCCTGAATATAAATGTGTTATTGTAAATAACTACCAAAACAGGTGCAGATGGACAACAAAAACCTCATGGTGTGGTTTCACATCTTTTCTTAATCCCAAAATGTGTGGACTCATCCTAACATTTTCTTTCAGAGAACTATAAAAATCTTTTGAAAAACAATTATACTTGAAATTTTTTTGTTCTTTTTTATTTTTTTATTTATTTTATTATTATAAACAAAAAAGTCACACTTTCTATCCTTGTATATCCTTATTCAAAGTCCATTCCCCCTCCCACCACATCAGCTCATTCTCTCTTCTCCACAACTCCCCATCCCCTCCCTGGGCAGGCAGCAGGCAGTCCCATGGTCGCACTGTCCCAATATTGCTTAGTTCAGTCTCCACTCATGGCAGATCCAGTTTTCTCCTCCACCCTCAAGAGTGAGTCAGGTGTTCCTCTAGGGGGAGTGGGATTCAAAGAGTCAGTCCAAGGTGTTTCTGCTCCCAAGCTGTTCAGTGGTTGTGGCTTGCAGCTTGGGGATGCTATGCTTTTTTCTTGTTTGTTTGTTTGTTTGTTTGTTTGGAGTCCACTAATGAGTGAGTACATCTCCTGCTTATCTTTCTGGGTTTGTGATAACTCGCTCAGGAGGATAATCTCCAAATCCATCGATTTGCCTGCAAATTTTAGGATATCATTTTTTCTTACTGCTGCGTAGTACACCATTGTGTAGATGTACCACAGTTTGTTAATTCATTCTTCAGTTGAGGAACATCTAGGTTGTTTTCAGGTTCTTGCTGTTAAGAATAATGCTGCTATGAACATAGTTGGGCTAATGCCTTGGGAGTGTGACTGTGCATCTTTAGGGTATACACCCAGAAGTGGTATTGCTGGATCCTTAGGGAGATTGATTCTCAATTTTCTGAGAAATGGCCATACAGCATTCCAAAGTGGCTGAACAAGCTTACACTCCCACCAACAATGGAGAAGTGTTCCCCTTGATCCGCATCCCCTCCAGCATAGGCTGTCCTCTGTGTCTTTTATCTTAGCCAATCTAACAGGTGTCAGGTGATATCTCAAAGTTGTTTTTATTTGCATTTCTCTGATGGCTAAAGGTGATGAGCACTTTTTCAGGTGCTGATCAGCCATTTGTAATTCTTCTGCTGAGAATTCTCTTTTTAGATCTTAACCTCATTTTTGATTGGGTTATTCAAGGTTTTGGGTTCTAGATTCTTGAGTTATTTATATATCTTAGAAATCAGTCCTCTATCACTTGTAGGGTTGGTGAAAATCTTTTCCCATTCTGCAGGCTGTCGTTTTGTCCTATTGACAGTGTCCTTGGCTTTACAGAAGCTTCTCAGCTTCAGGAGATCCCACTTATTGATTGTTGATTTTAGTGTCTGTGCCACTGGTGTTATTTTTAGGAAGTGGTCGCCTGTGCCAATTTTTAAAAGTGTATTTCCCACTTTCTTTTCTATCAAGTTCAGTGTGACTGTGTTTATGTTGAGGTCTTTGATCCACTTGGATTTAAGTTTTGTGCAGGGTGACAGGCTTGGATCTATTTGCATTTTTCTACACACTTCCATCCAGCTATGCCAACAGCATTTGTTAAATATACTATCCTTTTCCCATTAAATATTTTGGGCCTCTTTGTCGAAGATCAGGTGTTCATAGGTTTTTGGGTTAATATCAGGATCCTCAATTCTATTCCACTGATCCACAAGTCTGTTTTTATGCCAGCACCAGGCTGTTTTTATTACTGTAGCTCTATAGTATAACTTGAAGTCAGGGATGGTGATGCCTCCTGAGGTTCTTTTGTTGAGCAAAATTGTTTTGGCAATCCTGGCTTTCCTGTTATTCCAAATGAAATTGAGTATTGTTTTTTCAAGGTCCAAAAAATATTGTGTTGGTATATTGATGGGCATTGCATTGAATCTGTAGATTGCTTTTGGTAGAATTGCCATTTTTACTATGTTGATCCTACCTATCCAGGAACATGGGAGAGCTTTCCATTTTCTGATATCCTCTTCAATTTCTTTCTTTAGTGATTTAAAATTTTTGTCAAATAGATCTGTTACTTCTTTGGTTATAGTTACGCAAAGGTATTTAATAGTATTTGCAGCTATTATGAAGGATAATGTTTCCCCTATTTCTTTTTCAGCTCTTCTATCTTTAGGGTATAGAAGAGCTACTGGTTTGAGTTAATCTTGTATCCTGCTACATTGTTGAAGGTGTTTATCAGCTGTAGCAGTTCCTTGGAAGAATTTTGTGGGTCACTTATGTATACAATCATATCATCTGCAAATAGAGATAGTTTCACTTCTTCTTTTCCAATTTGTATCCCCTTAAACTCCTTTTGTTTTCTTATTGCTTTAGCTAAAACTTCGAGAACTATATTGAATAGATAAGGGGAGAGAGGACATCCTTGTCTAGTTCCTGATTTTAGTGGGATTGCTTTGAGTTTTTCTCCATTAAGTTTGATGCTGGCTGTCAGCTTCTTGTAAATCACCTTTATCATATTTAGGTATTTTCCCTGTATTCCTGATCTCTCCAGGGCTTTAATCATAAAGGAGTGTTGGACTTTTTCAAAGTCTTTTTTCAGCATCTAAGGATATGATCATGTGGTTTTGTTCCTTTAGTTTGTTTATATGATGGGTAATGTTTACAGTTTTTTGTATGTTAAACCATCCCTGCATTACTGGGATGAAGCCTACTTGATGTTGGTGGATGATAGTTTTTATATATTGCTGTATATGGTTTGCTAAAATTCTGTTGAGAATTTTAGCATCAATATCCATGAGGGAAATTGGTCTGTAATTCTCCTTCTTTGTTGTGTCTTTGTGTGGCTTGGGTATTAGGGTAATTATGGCCTCATAAAAGGAATTTGGAAGTATTCCTTCAGTTTCTACTGTGTGGAATAGTTTGAGGAGTAATGGTAGTAATTCTTCTTTGAATGTCTGGTAGAATTCGGCACGGATCTATCTGGACCAGGGCTTTTATTTTTGTGGTGGCTTTTAATGACAGCTTCAATATCCTCAAGGGTTATATGCCTGTTTAGGTAATTAATCTGATCTTTATTTAATTTTGGTAGATGGTACCTGTCCAGAAAGCTGTCCATTTCTTTTAGGTTTTCCATTTTTGTGGAATAAAGATTTTCATAGTATCATCTAATAATTCTCTGGATTTCCTGAGGGTCCATTGTTTTGTCCCCCTTTTCATTTCTGATTTTGAAGATTTGGACACTCTCTGTTTTTTGATTAGTTTGGCTAAGGGCTTATCTATCTTGTTGACCTTCTCAAAGAACCAACTCTTAGATACACTGATTCTTTGTATTGTTCTTTTTGTTTCAATTGTATTGATTTTAGCTCTAAGTTTGATTATTTCCTGTCATCTACTCTTTCTAGGTGAGTTTGCTTCTAATTGTTCTAAGGCTTTTAGCTGAGCTGTTAGGTCTCTAGTGTGGGATTTCTCTAGGTTTTTCATATAGGCATCTAGTGCTGTGAATTTTCATCTTAAGACTGCTTTCATTGTGTTCCACAAGTTTGGGTATGTTGTGGATTCTTTTTCATTAAATTCTAGGAAGACTTTGATTTCTTTCTTAATTTCTTCCATGACCCAGAGGTGGTTCAGCTGAGTGATGTTTAGTTTCCATGAGTTGGTAGGCTTTCTTTGATTTTTGATGTTGTTGAACTCTAACTTTAGGCCCTGGTGGTCCAATATGTTACAAGGGATTATTTTCATTTTTTTGTATCTATTGATATTTACTTTATGACCAATTATGTGGTCAGTTTTGGAGAAAGTTCCATGAGGAGCTGAGAAATATGTATATTCCTTTGCATTTGGGTGGAAGCTTCTGTAGATATCTATTAAATCCATTTGCACCATAACCTTTTTTAGATTCCTTATTTCTCTGTTGAGTCTCTGTCTGCTTGACCTATCCAGGGTTGAAAGTGAGGTATTGAAGTCTCCCACTATTAGGGTGTGAGAATTGATGTGGGATTCGAGCTTTAGCAGTGTTTCTTTTACACAGGTAGGTGCCCTTATATTAGGGCATAAATATTCAAGATTGATCTCCTCTTGACCAGTTTTTTCCTGTGATGAATAAGTAATGACCATCTTGGTCCCTTTTAATTGCTTTTAGCTTGAAGTCTACTTTGTTAGATATTAGGATGTTTGTTTCCTAGGACCATTTGACTGGAAAATCTTTTCCCAACCCTTTACTTTAAGCCTGTGTCTGTCTTTGTGGTTGAGGTGTGTTTCTTGTAGGCTTCTGTTGTTTTATCCATCTTGTTAGTGTGTGTTGTTTTATAGGAGAGTTGAGTCCATTGATATTAAGGGATATTAGTGACCACCGATTAATATTTCCTGCCATTTTTGGTGGTAACTTGTTTGTATTTCCTTTGTCTGGAGTATTTTTCTGTGAGGTTGATTGTTGGTGGTTTTCTGGGTGTATCTGGGGTCCTTAGGTTGGAGTTTTCCCTCTAATACTTTCTGTAATGCTGGATTGGTAGATAGATATTGTTTCAGTCTGACTTTGTCATGAAATATCTTGTTTACTCCATCTATGGTGATTGATAATTTTCCAGGGTATAGTATTCTAGTTTGGCAGCCATGCTCTTTTAGCATCTGTATAACTTCTGACCAAGCCCTTCTAGCTTTCATTGTTTCCACTGAATAGTCAGGTGTTATTCTGATGGGTCTGCCTTTATAGGTAAGTTGGCCCTTTTCTTTTGCAGCTCTTAAAATTTTTTCTTTGTTCTGTATGTTTTGTGGCTTGATTATTATGTGGTGTGCTGACTTTTTTGGGGGGTCATATCTATTTGGTGTTCTGTAAGCTTCTTGTATCTTTATAGGCATTTCCTTCTTCAAGTTAGGAAAGCTTTCTTTTATGATTTTATTGAATACATTATCTGTGCTTTTGAGCTGGTAGTCTTTTCCTTCTTCTATTCCTATTATTCTCAAGTTAGGTCTTTTCATGGTGTCCCAGATTTCCTGAACATTTTGTGTTATGGCTTTTTTGGTTTTAGTATTTTCTTTGACTGATATATCTATTTGAGTCTTCCACTTCAGAGATTCTATCTTCCATCTCTTGAATTCTGTTGGTTATGCTTGTATCTGTGGTTCCAGCTTTTTTCTTCAGGTTTTCTATTTCCATCTTTGCTTCATTTTGTGCCTTTTTTATTGCTTCTATTTCAGTTTTAACTTCCTGGCATGTTTCTTTCATAGATTTGTTCACCTCTTCCAATTTTTTGGTTGTATTTTCTTCTATTTCTTTAAGGGAATTTTTCATATCTTCTTTGAGGACTTCAATGATCATAATAAAGGTATTTTTTGTGTTGCTTCCTTCTGTTTCCTCTTCATTGCTCAGTTTAGGTCTTGTAGTTGTAGGACTGCTACTTTCTTCTCGAGTTATCTTGTTTTTCTTTATATTATTATATATATTTTTGCACTGGCATCTGCCCATTGCTTCAGTGGTTCACGATTAGGTGGCTCCTGGTCAGTTGTGGCAACCAGGCTTGTGTGTCTCCTGTCATCTCTGAACAAAGGGTCTACTCAATCTCTGACTCTGCTCTGGGCAGGGGTCTTAATTTCAAGTCCTCAGTCCTTCTCTGTTGGAGCAGATGGAGGCAGGTTTCTGCGCAAGTTCCCTTGTCTTAGCAGCAGCTGGGGGAACCCTGACAGCCAAAGTTTATCTCTGTCTGCTATGGAATGTGTAGAGACATGCTCCACAGACAGAACCTGGTCACGGAACCCAAAATTCAAACTCTTTACTTTGACATACTAAGTCCTTTTTATGATTTATGATTACTCACACCTTCCCCAGCCTAAAATATTTTCCAGAGAAAATATAGGATTCTCAATTAAATTTGAATTTCAGTAAAAATTTGAGTTAATTAATTCAGTTTAATAGTATTTATTTTGCAATATTTGAAGCATACTTCTATCAGAATATTTGCCATTTACTTGAATTCAAGCTTAATATATTTATTTGCTAAATCTGGAAACTCTAAAGGTTAATGAATGGCTTTTGTCATTCTTATCTCCCAAGGCGAATAACAGCAGGTAGATTTGTAAGTTTATAGGAGATAAAAACTAATGCCAACATTTTGTAGTGGATTAAACAGAACAATAGATAACATGGGAGGGCTTAGGATGACCTCTGGGCTATTGATTTGCTATAGATTAGGACCTGTTAAATCTGGACTATGACAATTCTTAGTCCACATCTTTCATTCTAGGTAGTCTCTGATTACTTTAAATTATTTTTTTACCTCATTAATATATTTCATGCAATGATTTGTTATTATTATTATTATTATTATTATTATTATTATTATTATTATTTTGAGACAGGGTCTCACTTAGTAGCTCTGGCTATCCTGGGACACAATTTGTAGAATAGGCTGGCCTGGAACTCATAGAGATCTGCTTGACTCTGCCTCCCAACTACTGGTATTTAAGGCATGTGTCACCACATCCAACACAATGTATTAATATACAATGAATACTTTAGGGTGGTGGCATTCTGTGGGTTAACTACCAGCTTCTTGAGGCTATTTATATTCAAGTAAAATGAAACAAATGCTAACATAAAAAAGCTTTAAAATGAATATATCTGTATACATACACGTTTGAATTAGGCATTGGTAGTTTACTCTGTTGAGTCCTCTCATGGCTTCTGAGGCACACAGTTCCCTCCCAGGTTTCCTCTAACGCACCAGCCACTAAACTTAGGCTTCCTCTGATGAGCACTTCCCTTTCTCCCTACTTCTACATTTATATATGTTTTAATTCATTTTTATTTCCTATATGATTTCACCTAATCCTATTCTATCAAAACACCAATATTTCAACTCCAAATATATATGTGTGCACATGCCAGTGTACATGTGTGTGTGTCTAAAACAGCCTCTGTCCTAAATTTCAAAGTCATGTATCACAAACTGCCTTTATAAAAGCTCCACTTAGCTAATGCACTTCTCCAGGTTGAATTATTTTATTCAAGGTTATTTATAGCAATAGTCACAATGTTTTGAATATCTCCACTCATCAATGAAGCCACTACCATGTTTAAGGTATAACATATTACCAGCACTCTAAAAGTTTCTCTTTTCTTTCCCAGTTGATTTCCTCTTTCTGAAGATAACCTCTATTCTGATTTCTGTTACTTCAATAGTCTCATCTGTTCTGAAACTCCTGTGTGTGGAATTATACAGTACACAGAAGCTAACAGATTAAATGTGTCCAAAGCAAATTCTCTTAATCATTTCACTAATTTTCTCTGTTCTACAATACTCCCATTTCAATAACAGATGCCTCTTTTCACCCAAGTTCTAAAGCAAGAATATAATACTGATATTGGACTTCCATTTTTCTCTCTTATCTAATATCCAGCTTAATGAGAAAACAGATTCCAAGTCAGACCTCTGACACCAACTTCATTAAAGACACCATTATCTGATTCAGCCATGGTTTTAACAAGGTCTCCTTGGCCCTGCTCTTCTCCCCTTACTCTATTTATCACAGACCATATATATATATATATCTATATAGCAACACATTTTAGAACCCCAAGACCACAGAAACATGGACAAAGGCACAGAACCCAAGAGCTCTTGGAAACTTGAAGCTCCTTCAGGCCAACAGTTTTCCCCTCTAATGAGTTTCAGCAGACAGCTGAAATAGTCCTTTCCCATAGATGTAGATCATTTTCTACCTCATCAATATATATTAAACAATAAACTACTATATACTGAATACTTTAGAATGGTGTTGTACAATGTATAAACTATCAGTTTCATGGTTAAATCAAGGACTTTGTCATGTTTCCCCAAAACTAAAATAGTTTATGTCATACTGCAGATGCTAACTAATTAGACTTTATAAATGTCTAGGGGTGCCCTTGAAGCATGTAAGAAGAGACTCAAAAGACAGCTATATAGAGTCTTAACCTCAGAAAAGGGTCTAGCCTGAGAGTGTTAAGGACTCTGCATATTATAGGTCATCTACACATGTATCTCAGATAGCAGATTAAGAACAAGACTGGAGTCTAGCAATTAGCTTTGAAGAATTCTCAGCTTTTATAGCTAATAGCGATAATTAAGATTGCCAAGGAGCCGAGCAAGTACTGCTGGCAAGTAATTCTGTGTTTGTCTGTTACTGGACTATAGGTCTCTAGACAGTGGCAAGAGCACAGCTACTGCCTGGTCACTTAATATTCGTAAAAAGCCAGGGACACAGATAGAGCACAGTTTGGGTTGTTGAATTAAAGGATATATAAAAATACTCTGAAAAGCAAGGTGTGATTTATTTGATTTTAAATCTCAAGTGAGTCAACACATAAAGGAATACAAAAGCAAGGCTAAGGATGTAGTTCAGTTAGTACTAGCATGTTAAAGCCCTAAATTCCATACTCAGCACCATATATACCAGGTGTAGTGGAACATTCTTAGAAGCCTAGTACCCAGGAAGTAGAGGCAGGAGGATCAGAAACTGAACATCATCTTCAGGTACACAGAAACTTCAAGGCCGGTCTTGGCTTGCTATATGAGATCCTGTTTAAAACAAAAAAAAACTAAACCAACGAACAAAACACAAGAAGAGAGAACCTGGCCATAGAGGCAATAGAGCTAGAAGGGCCTTCAATGTGTGATCCCCAGAGGACTTAGCAGAGCACCTTGCAATTATCATTAGCTTGACCAGAGAGAACTTCAAGTCCTCCCTGAGGGGCTCCTGCAACAAACCATTAACCCAAGGGGATGAAGGCAGATTAGAACTGGTGGTAGTCAGTGCTATTGATCCTTGAGGGGATAGATACCAGCTCCAGACAGGCTGATAGGTGCTGAAAGGGAGGTCATCAAGGCTTGGAATAACACAACAACTGTTAACACAGCAACCATTAAGGTAGAATATGCTACATTACTTGTAAAGCAGAATACGCTTATGATTGGGCAGGTAGGCCTCCAAAGACGCCCAGTGCCCATAGTTGTGTTTTAGATATGGTTGAATTCAAGTGAGAGGACATGACAGGAGATGAAAATGGCTGAATTCTCTGCAAAATACAGATGTGGGATGACCAAGGCCAAAGAAAGCTCTTTTAGCTTACAACACAGTTGCCTGTCTGACTGGAAGACAATACTGACTGTGTTGGAAGAGCTGGAAGAATGTTGGTCTCCAGCTTTAAATGTCCACAGTGGCTCCCATATGCCTGCATTTTGCACATACCAAGCTTCTAAAGATGGGCTTTTGAGTCTGCTACTTACCCTGGTCCTTTTCAAAATTTTCCTGTGAAAATGGCATGTGTTCCATCCACTCTTTCCCAGTGACATTTGCATAACAAATTGAGGAAACTGAAAAAAGGGAGAAATACAAAAGCATATATAATTCAAGAATCACGACTCTGCTCAAACATCGACATCTTTTGAAACTCTTGATTTGGCAAGACCCAGGGAAAACTGTGATTGGTTGTTGTACCATTACCACTCTCCCATTAATGTTTTTTTTAATCACTTTTTTATTTTTGGTGCTCAGTTTTGAACACATGGCCTTGTGAATGCTACGTAAGCATGCTACACCCCTGAGTCTCTCTTTCTCTTTCATTACCTCTCTTCTCTTAGTGTAAGAAATAAATAATCATTGTGCATTTTCAGTATAAAGAATGCTTTAGCATGCTGCAAAGAATCACAGATAAGCAGGAGTCAGACCCAGTGGTCCCTCTCTTTCCTAACTAGTTGCTGGTACTTGCTTGTCTCAGAGCTCTTGGAATTGAAAAGTTACAGGCTGTTGCTGTGTGACTATGCTAAGAGACTAACTCTCTGGAGCATCAGCCTATGGAAAAGAACCAACAGGAATTTCTTGTGATCAGAGACTTTAAGATCACTGTCTTGTACCAAATCAGTATACCGGCCATTTTGCCTTCTCTCTACACTGGCATCCCCTCCCCATTTCCTCCCTTCCTCCCTTCCTTCCTTCCCTCCTTCCTTCTTTCTTCCTATCTCCCTCTCTCCCTCCCTTCCTTCCTTCCTTCTTCCTATCTCCCTCCCTCCCTCCCTTCCTTCCTTCCTTCTTTCTTCCTATCTCCCTCCCTCCCTTCCTTCCTTCCTTTCTTCTTCCTATCTCC